>CABFOV010006767.1:0-17241 GCA_902141375.1 Timema poppense | reverse complement strand
CCATTACCTCTTTGTCCATTGGCAGCAGTGTAAAGTGTGAACTGTGTTCTTCTTTTCATTGTAAAGGCCATATTGTGTTTGTCCCCCTTTTATATGTTTCTATCCACCTTTCCTGTATCTTCTTCCAAATATAATTCTCTCTGGTTTTTCTATTACAGCAGATATGCTAAGTGTTTTATTGCATGTTAGCACAATATCTGAAGTGATTAACATACATACTATGAATGAAGATGGCTGTGTCAACTTTTATGAGTCTCTGATGGCAGCAATCTCTAGTGGGCTGGTAATATAAACAATTAATTCCTAATAATGTATTTGTTTGATTTAGAGCGGTATTTATAATATTTGTAGGTGTTTAATTGACTCTATTGAGAATTTAGTGATGATAATGATCATGTGACAAGCACAGCTGAGAAAACTGGTTACTCTTAATGGTACAATGTTGCCGTCGCTCCAAATTTAAAAATAAAAGGAAAAAGTCACTACATGAGAACAGGGTGTAATGTCACGCATTATGTGATACAAAGTTTAGGAGATTAATACAAAATAATAATATCATCATTACCATGCATAAAAATAAAATATATAAGAAACATACTTCAGTGTTTTTTTGTTTTTTACTCTAAATTATGTTTTTAAATTTATATTTTTTGAATTTTCACTTTGTGGTGAAATGCCCAGTAAAGTATTATTGCATTGCTTAAGCCTTTTCAGCAAACAAGGGGTTAAGGTTCAAACAATTCATATTTAGTATTCTGAAATAGTTTATAGATCTTGTTGGCTTATGAAAATTTTGTTTTCAGAGAATTCTAGGTGTACAAAATATATCTAATTTTTTTAATAAAATTATCCTCACCTGTCATTTACAAATGAATACATGAGTATCCTCTCCTCAACAACTTTCTTAAACTCCGGGGTTTCCGAAGCAAGATCTCTGTAGTTATCATTGGAAACAACGATGCCATCAACATCAGCCGCTAGTCGCAAGATGTAGCGATCATCGTAACAAACCATTCGCTTTCCACCGACCAGGCGGGATGGAGTGAAGACTAAGCAACGGTCTCGCTCTAGTTCTAGCAGGATTTCCTGGTCTGCAACATAAGACAAAATTAAAAATACATATATTTTTTGAATCTATCCTTTCATAATGTCTATATTTTTAATTTTTAAAACTAAAATGTTCAAGACAGTATGGTGTGCAATTTGAAATTCCAGTTTTCAGGAGCCCTGATATTATAAGCTCTAGAAAATTGAACATTCACTGTTAAAACTCAGTATTTATTAGGTAAAGAATATAACAAGTTATGTTGAGGAGTAACAGTAGAAGAACATTTTAAAAACAAATTAATTTAATTAGTAAATTTAAACATTTGATGACTCCAATTCAAGGTAGTCATCAGTCTTCTGATGATTTAAATACACCGGAGTAGGAAATATATATACCAGTAATGGGATTGTCTGGCCGCGAAGATTCTTTGCGCCATTTAGGAACAAACACAGTGATGTCCTTATGACCTCTGGTTCTGAACCACTCGACGCACAGTTTGATTCCACGGCAGGAGAACACCTTCTTGTTACCATGGCTGGAAGATAATTTTACTTTAAACAACACTATTTGAATGTCATGATCAAACTTACAGTTGAAGGACCAAAAGTCTGTAATGAGGCTAACTTAAATAATATTTTTAGATGTCTTGAAAAAAAGTTGTATTATTTGTACTGTTGTTAAGGACTACATTGATTAAATGTGACCATACATGTGAAACCATACCATAAGTCAAAAATATGCATTTTTAGGTGTTCAGTTTTGAATAGAGGAAAAAATTCTGCAATATTGGGAATGTTTCAAATGCAAATTATAATAATATAGAAATAATGAAGGTCTGTTTAAGTATTTTTATATGATTTGTAATGTTTTAACAGGTATAACAATTACTTTTTTTTTTAAATTGTCTTTTTTATTTTTTTATTTTTTATCTTAGTTCAAGGATAGCTTGCTATTAATTATTGACTGTAACAAGCAATGTCTAAATTGAAATATTTACGTCGTTTCTGTAATTCTTTCAGCTTTTCATCAACGATATTTAATCAAGAATATTTTTACTTAAGCAATTAATCAAATTATAGGTACTGTACTATTATAGAATAGACCTAAGTAAAAAGTAGTAAACAGAAGTTGAAAGAAACCATATACACAAACAGTACAAGTTTGTAGTTTTTTAAAGAAGAATAAAAACACTAGAATAAATTAATCTCATTATTTTTTTTAAGGGAAAATAAGAAGTGATGTATTTCATAGAGAATTTATGATGGAAACCATACCATAAGGCACTATGAAAAATTGCCATGGCAACTTAAGGTATGGTTTCAGTTCTTAAGCAGAGGTATGTTCTAAGGCTTATTTAACTATTTTCAAGTGACGATATAAAGGTTTCAGACATATTAGAATGTAGTTAAAGAGTTCTCCTAACAGATTGTGCTGACATCTCAAGATCAATATTTTACACTTACAATTATTCAGGTTTTTTTCCCGTGCTGAAAAATTAGCCTAGCGACTTATGGTATGGTTTCACATGTACGGTAACATTTTATGTTATATTACTTAGATACTGTGTTATTTAACAAAAAAAAACCTACAATGTAACAATGTTAAGGTGTTGTAAGTTGTAAAAACATTCTTTGTGTGTGTTACTACTTGTCCGGCTATTCACATATTTATACTAGTAGCCCTATTAATAATAGGGTAAGGATGAGGAAGGTACAATTTAAAAGGAAATGTAGGCCACTTACATTTGTGTGGAAGGAAAGTGGGAGCAAATTTAGGAAAAATGACAATTATTACAACCAACCAAGATTCAAACCCTGACCTCCTTGTAGATAAAAATTCAATCCATTATGAGGGTGACACCTTAAGACATGTGACCACCTATTTGGGTTATCAGCACATTAAATCATTATATCATTAATCAACTAGTATTTTTTATCATATTTTTGTCTGTACAACCTACTTATTTTTGTATCACATCTAATATCTATTTAATCAAATCAAATTTGAAATTTGTTAATAAGATACTCTCCTGATCAAAACACCCACCTCATAGCCACGTTGCTGCCGTCAATGACGACAGGCCGGAGCGGGGGTGAGGGCTCATCTCCTTGTTCTTCGAGAACTTCATCACAACCCTCAGGTGTGACGTCTTGCAGGCGAGGTACCTGGGCCCCGAGCTTGATCAGCTCCTCTAACAACTCGTTCTGACCAGGGTTTGGACCTAGCTTATGCAAGGCTGCTTGCACTAGCTTCTCCGTGTAACCCAGCTGAAAGGACAAGTTTTGATTAGTTTTCAGAGACACTTATGCCACTAGAAACTTGAGATGAGGTGTGAAAATGTGATAAATATCTAGAGCAGTCATGTAAATAAAAGATTCATTAAAACAAACTAATTATAGAAAAATAAACAAGAATCTGACTATTTTGGTCTAATCACAAAAGTATAGTGACAAAAAAAGTTTAATGCAAGTAAACTACCCTTAAATTAATTTATTTTTAAGAAATAAAGACACATTATGATATGCAAAATAATCTACAGATACCAATTTTGAACCAAATCACTAAAGCCATTTTTTTTAAATAGTCGAAATAATATCTGTAAATTCCAAATAGTATAATTATTTATCCTCCAAAACAAGTACTGTATAAATCTTTATTTGTCATGTTCATATCAAACACTCCTCAAATAAAATTTTTAAGTAAAATTCTGATAACTATTTCCAAAATAATTTTAATTTTCAAAAATCACTCAATAAAAGACCCTTTATCAAATTTTTACCCAAAACAAAGAATACAGTGTTATTTGTTTGCTCGAAGAGTACCAAGATACTCATTTGGAGCTAAATTGTTATAGCCATTTGTAAAATATTTTAAGTTTTTGAAAAATCAGTCATTAGTAAATTACCCTTTAATGACTTTTTGCTCAAAAACCAATTATATAGTGCTGTTTTTCATGTTAAACAAATCCTAGACATGCATTTCAAACAAAACTGTTAGACCATTTAAAAAAAAATCAGTAGCCTAGGTACACTTAATTGAAGGACTAGGGTGGAAAAAAAGGTTGTGGTATAGCCCTATAATATCTAAATATCAAGAGTGAACAATCTATCAATCTGTTTTGAATCTGTGGCCAAGGACAGACTGACAGAGAGACAGAACGGTAAAATCCACTTTTTTGGGTCTGTGTTCACATAAAGCGTAAAAATTTGTCATAATCTCGAGATTGATTTTTTTCATGATCACAATACTTTCTCTTGATATGAGGAAGTAAAAATAAAGGAAGGTTCTATTGTTGTTTAAGAAGGAAGAATAAGGTTATATATAAACATTATCTAAATACCCTGTAAGGTAGCAGTCTTACCTTGACAAACTACACTATGTTCACATTGTTTGCCAAGAGTTTGCAAACTGTTTCTGGTGTATGCAAACTGTTGGCAAACAAGATGTTTGGAAACAGTTAAAAAGACATTGTTTTGTGTCCAGACTATAATAATAAAACATTGTTTCCCGTCTAGAGTCCAGTTGAATGAAAGATGTCTGCCAAGGACACAGACAAGAAACAGACACTCAACCTTATGGAAATTTTGCTGTGCTCCTTTGGCCAGCTTGAGTCCTTCAACACTGGGCCTCGCTAGTGTCAGTGCTGGGTGATGATAGGACTAACTGCAGCGATCCTAGTGTTGAAGGACTCAAGATGCCAAAGGGAGTGCAACCATTTTAACCTGTAGGGTGAGTGTCTGGGTATATTATTGGTCTGAGGGCAAGGAGAATGCTGCTGTGGCTTATATTATTATTATTATTATTATTATTATTAGCACCGCGTTCTTACTACCCGTTCGGGTTATACGCACTTACGCTAATGTGTAATGGTAGGGTGATTGTGAGATGTAATGAAGGACCTACAGCTTAACGTGGAATCCGAACCACGGTGGAGGCCTGGCATTCCCCACATTCACAAGATGTATTGTTAGAGGTGTATGGCTTATACTTAAAAAAATTAGTGTGCCCTCTTTGAAAGTGCACAAGAAGGACTTTAACTTTTTTTCTCCACTTAATTCGGACTGAGTACTTTTCGCCTATTTCATTATAAATATCATTTTTTTCACACGATTTTTATAGTCCACGAATATCACATCTCACAACAATGTGTTAGTGTGAAATCTCTCTACAAGTTTCAGTGTATTTTCGGTTGACCACAACATGAAAAATGACAAACCCCAGGAGCTGATGTAACCTTTGTGAACAGCAGAAGCAAACTGGTCCACATTGTTGCCGGGAATATTGCAAACATATCCAGACCAACAAATATATTTCTTGTAATCCATTTGAAATGGATGACAAGAAACATGTTTCATTCTTGGAAAACACAACTATTAGTTTGCAAACTGTTTCCCAATTGTTTGCAGGTTTGCAACAAATGGCCTAATGCATACTAAGCTTTATATTATAAGCTACGTCAGGGGTCGGGAACCTCCCCCCCCCCTCTCCCTTTCTTTAATCAAAGAGCCAAATTAATAAAAAATTAAATGTTGGGAGCCACAAATATATTTTCATATGATAAATAAAATAAGATATTTAAAAATTGCTATATTCTTTCACACATTTAATTACAGGCATAAAGTACATACTGTATGTGCAAACCTTTAGTGTGACTTTTAAACTTGAAATTCTTCAGCTAGCTTTTTCAAGTTTGGAGTGTTATTTGGTGTTTTTTAACTTTACTAATGCTTTAAACTTTCGTCTGTTACACTGATTAGAAGCTTATTTTTAATGTACTACATTGTAGAGAAACATTGTCCACAAATATATGTTGAACCAAAAGTGTCAATAGGTCAATAGCAAGCTTTCGGGAGTGTGCATAATTGACCAATAGAGATTGCCAGCATTTGAATATGATGTCTTGTGGTGTATTCTATGTAGAAATAGGGTTCGTTTCAACTTGTGTAACCATTTCCTGTAGTTTGGCAGACCATATACTTTTATTTTTATTTCCAAAATTTTCATTTGTAGTTCTGAACTCTGTATTCCAGGAAAGGCTTTGATATACAAGCATTTCTAATTGCATTTGAATGGGTGTAATAGAAATTCCAACGTCTCCTGATAATTCCCAAAGTCTTGAAATCTTCCTTCGCATGATCTTAAAATATTAGTTGCTATATCACTGAACACGTTACAGTTTGTTTTTCATCTTCACAACTTAATTTTGATCTAAAATTTATCACTATTTCAAAATACATAAGTTCATCTTTGGAAACATCTCCAGAAAACAATTCTAGTTTTTGCTCAAAAATAAGCACTTCTAATAACTATAATGCAGTATTTGCTTTTCCTTGCAACTATAGATTTAGCTTGTTAAAATGCTCAATCATAGCAAACAAAAAATATAAATTTTGAAGCCATTCGGAATTAGTGAGACATTGTGTGTGTTCTCTGTAAAAATCTTTGGTAGTTAAAAAAAACTATTATTTCTTACAATCACTCTGAGAATATTTTAGTACCAAACCTCTAGGAAACCATCTCACTGCTGTAAATATGCGTGAATCCATATAGTTGCTATCCATTTCTTGTAGCAGTGCAGAACATTGCCTGTGATTTAACACCTTTGCTCAGATAAAATTAACTACTGGAACAATGCTCATAACATTTTTCAGCTCTGGTATTATTCCTAGAGATTTTGCAACCAAAACTTCTTGATGCACAATACAATGAAATTGAATTATTTCATGAGAAATATTCGTGGAGAACAGTTTAACAAAACCTTTGTTTTTCCAATCATTGAGGGTGCTCCGTCATAATGGATACTATACAATTGATGTCCATATTTCTGTTCCTTAAGCAATTTAGGAAACTTTCTAAAATAGCTTCTTCTCTAGTTTGTTTGTTCAGTGATTGTAATTCAGAGTTATTCTTCAATACCTGGCGGTGTTACATATCTTGCCATCACACAACACTGTGAAATTCCACTAAAATCTGTGGATTCATCAATAACGAGCGATAAAAACTTTGAAGAGTTAATATCAACAACTTGCATATTTGACACCACTGTAGGTATAATGTCAATTCGATCTTTCACAGTTCTAGTTGAAAGAGGCTAATCTTTAAACTTTTTTAAGATATCATCTTGATTTTTAAAATCTTGAAAACGAACTTCAGAAGCATTCATTATATGTACATTGTTTAAGAAACTCGCTGTAAGTGCAAGGTTTTCCCAACTTTGTGATTACCAACAACAGTACAAAGCTGGCTTGTTTTCTTTCATAGCTCTTCAAGAGATTTTTGTCTGTCATCACTCATCACCCTTGGGCTGATTATTATTAAAGTCTGAATGCTTTCAATGAAAGTGTCATTCAACATGGCTTGATTTATTGTCTTGAAGTCACAAATGACAAATTAAGCATGGTATTAATCCATTAATTTCTATAAAAGTAAAACGCTCAGTCCATATTTTATTAAATTTTCTGTTTTTGTCCATATTTTTTTTTTCAAGTTGTAATAGTTGAAGGGCTATTGACTAAAATAAAATAACACTTTCCACACAAATATGTATTGTACACTGTTACAAAGTGAAATACGTATTTTAATAACGAAAAACTGTATAATCAACCCACATGACTATACCACTATTGAGCAGTGAACTAACACAAATAAACAAGTCAGTGGCATCCCCCACTTTCCTCAACATCCTTCCTTGGTGGCCGCACTTTGAGCTTTCTCCCCTGTGTTTTCTCCACAACCCTTAACTTCCACAGTGCTATGGTAAACAAATTCTCTCTTCTAAACACACAGTGCACGAAATAGGTGAATCATTAACTAACATGGCTCTGTTACTTTTGCAGAAGATATTGTTTAAAAATGGAAGTATTCAAGAATTATAATATTATAGTTTACACTTTTATGTGTTGTATGCAAGCCATATTAATAAATTTAAGGAAAAGGATTTCATGAAAAGAACCACAGTTTGTCAGGCTAGGAGCCGAATGTGGCCTCTCAGCGTAGATGAAGGGTACATCCACATTCAAAAAACAGAACCAATTGTTTACAATTTTGCACACAAATAAGTTTAAGATGCTGTGCTGATCTATGGGTAGAACCAAACCAAATACAATAACATTGGGTGCAGGTGTCCAGCTAAAGGTAGAATACAACAAATTTGGAAAGGGAGAAGGTTGTTGAGTGGAAGTAGCGGATTACAATGATTCAGGGAAATCTCACAAATATACTCTCTGTAAACGTGTGAGCCCCCTGCTTCCATTTTAATCTATGATATGCCTTATTGCTTTTTTTTAGAAATGATAATGATAGTTCTGTCTGAACATAATGTTTCATTGGCAGTCATAATACAACTGTAACATATTTTCCCGCTCCTCAAAATCTGTCGCCTTGTACAAGTGCACGTGTTGCCCCACCCCCAGTTTAGATTTAGGCACTTGCCAGTCGTGGCTAGGATTACTTATCATTGACACACCATGTCTGACATATCAATGAAAGGTAGCTAAGAAATCTTACATACTTTAATCTCAATATGTTAGATTTATTAAACATTTTTGAGAGTATTTTTCCCATTTATTGAATGTTGCTGGTCTAGGTCAAGTTGGTTTATAAACTCATATTAAGCGCCCAAACATAATAATACTAAATGAGCTTGCTCCCCTTGATGGCTGAGTATGTTGTACCTTGAGTCCAAACTCCACCTTGGCGGTATAGCCAGCAGAGGGTGGCTGTTGACCAGTGCCAGACACATACTCCTCATACTCCGCCCCCAAGGTATCGGACGCTGTCCGGCTCACATCTTGATGGGAGGCCGCGTCCGACACCGTCCGACTCACATCCTGGTGCGACCCCGAGTCCTCCGCGTCATAGTCAGAGTCGTAGCTGGAGTCCTCGCCCCCACCGTAAGAGGTCCTGTCTTCCCGCTCCTCACTGCAGAGTGTATCCACATAGCTCTGCAAGCACAATACACCAGGCACCATCAGTACTAGATCTAAAGAGTGCTTGGTTAGTTTGGCCAGTGCAATACAAGACAACAAGCACTGGCAGTACTATGTGCAAGGTTTTTGTAGCAAGTCCAGTAGGGACTGTACCCACAGCTATCGGAGAACAAGCACCATCAGTCCAAAGCAGTGTCTTTGGTTAGACTTTTGTGCTAGTTCTGACTATAAGCGTTTTATACCGGATAACCTAAGACAACAGAAAAAGTTCTGTGAGGGCAGATTTTAAGAGAATATAACAGCACTTGCATGATAAAAAGATGTGAAGCTACAGTGGGTAGGTTGTAAAAACGCCACCAGTGCATTAAGTTGGGATTGATCTTTGGCCCTTCCCAAATTATATATAGAAATGGAAAATGGAAAATTTGCCACCTTTTTAAATAGAACAAATACAATTGAGACATCCCAAGTTTTAAAGTTTATACTTCAGTTTAATTTACCCTTAAAACGTTAAAATCAAAAACCTTATCAAACGAGTTACAATAAAGCAATAACTACGAATCCAGTTATCTTCTCACACTCGTGTATCTATCAACTATAGCGCCTAAGCGTTAAGTGTGGTGTCACTTACGTCGGGTCTGCTGTAAGCTTCAATATTATAACCAAAACCTTTACTGAGTTGTTTAGTAGAGACCTACAGTATTTTCCCTGGGGTTCGATTAACTAAAATGTTTACTGTGAAATTGTCATTTCATACATAGTGTTACAGATTCCTAGAGTCGTTCTAAAATATGATAATATGGGAATTCAAATATGTGTTTGAAAAAAGACACCAGACGTTAATGACACAAGGGCCCCCCACTCCCCATACACACACACGCGTATAACCATAGTTCTCTTTCTTCGACGTTTCTTAGGATAAACGTAAGGTAAATATAATTCAGAAACCAGCCCTATTCGATCATCATTATCCGTTCATTGAACATATTAAACAGTTATTTAACACAACAATGGTTTAAATGTGAGCACAATGACCTAATTTCACCAATGTATTGAAAGAAGGAATCACTGTGATGTTAGATACGACTGCGAATAAATCAGGCTAAATATCTCTGATCTTCTGGCGGTGCAGCGCAGTGCAAGCCCATTCCCACAGGGGTGAAGCATTCCATCGCCTCAGCACGTCTTATTCTAACCGCTGAATCCTTGCCGCCGTTTTGTACCGAAGTTTTATTATTATTATTATTATTTAGCACCGCGTCTTACTACCCGTTTGGGTTGTACGCTTTAAGTACTAATTACGCTAATGGGTTAGGAATTGGGAAGGTTGAATTAGAGGAAGTGAACCCGCATTTGCGTGGAGGGAGAGTGAAAAACCATTTAGAAAAAACCACCCCCAGTTCACCCGACCGAGATTCGAACCTCGATCTCCCCGTCCTCAGCAGTCGATCTCAACACGACAAGCGCGTTAGCCAACTACGCCACCGAGGCGGGTTGTACGGAAGTTGTCAGTGGTGCCGTTTAGATACATGCAAAGAATAAAACGTGCGGTGGTGGTCCACCTTAAGGAGGGGATGTAGGGGACGCGAGAAAAGGTAATTGTGTTTCAAGTTTTATAGCAAAACATTTTTGGACAAAAAAAAAGCTTCAGTACCAACATAAGAGTTTAATTTTTATCACATGGTGATAACACTAACTGTTGTCGAATATCCCTGATGAGCATGGCGGCATTGGACGACAAACTTTTTTTAAGTGAAGAGCTATCATTTAATTCCAGGACAGCCTTAACATATGAGGTCACCATATGAATAGAGGTTAAACTCTAGGTTAGCTAAGTTAGCCCTCCACATTGCCGATTTTTAGTGGAGGGGGGGAGGCAATCATTTGTGCTTATATGTGCCCGAACATGAACATTTGTACCGTAAAATTATAGCTTTGAGAGAACAATTGATGTGGCGGTCTAACTAAAGCTCAATCTAACATATATATAATATATTGAAAGGTAAAATAAAACCAAAATCTTTTTGTCATTTTAATGTATTTTATTTGTTCTTTCATGTACACGTATATGGCAATTTGTATTGTAAAATTAAGTATTTTATGAAACATTTCAAATAATGGTTCAAATTGAGGCCAATCTAAACCGCAACAAGTAAAAAAACGAGAGTCAAGCACAATCTTATATCATTAGCAGAACCTGTCTACTTAGTGCTTATCAACATGTGGCGGGGTAGATAGATTTAATGCTCATTTTCGGGCACACATGAGCACAAACGATCGACAAAAATCGGCGATGTGGCGGGCCAACTTGAGTTTCGTCAAGTCGCACCAATGATCTACCCCAGGGCTATGTTTATTATTACATGATCGGCATGTTTGCACAAGTTGTTTGTGTAACATCATTACTCATTATGCAGGCCTCTCATAACCGTTTCCATGACGGCAGCAAGTTCAAGGTGGATCGAACCAAGAAGTGTAAACAACACAATCATTCTTCTGCGAACTAATCGTGGGGCACACCTGCGCAGTAACGCCCGGCGAGAAGGGGGCGCGCAGAAAAGGAGAGAGATAAACCTACAAACCGGATGTAGTGACTGACTCCCCGTGACCCAGTGCATCTCTCCGGTCCAAGAACTCACCAGCGCCTGGAGGGCCGTCAATTTTCGTCACTTTGGTCTTGTGCCCCTGTAGTCCAGTCATATTAGGGTTTTACCTTGAAATAGTTACCCTATAGGGTAGACTCTGCATACGCATAGTGCAGTGCCCAATAATAACATATTAAAAACCAACACTCATGCGTACTGTGTTACGGCCGCCATCTTGGAAAATGTCAGCCGACATTTTTTTTTCAGCAACATCTCATGAACGGTCGGACATACCGAAATAAGCTTCTAGCAAATGTCGAAAAGATTAAATAGTACATAGTTTTGGTGATTATCATGTTTGTGTATCGGCGCCGGTTACCGAAGAAGAAACGGGAAAAATTGGTTTTGGCTTCATCCTCATAGAAAGTTGGAAATTACGAAACTTTTTTTTTTACTTTTACATTTATTCTTCTTCCTTTTCAGTTTTATTTAAATCTTGCCTTCAATGGGCATGCTTCATCACTTCCCCCAATGGTGTTCCGATGCCTCGTGGCTTAGTAATTATTCCTGTTTCCTTAATACCCGTAAACATCTATAAAAAAAAAAACACCTTGTCTGGGCTCAAAACCAACGCAGTGAAATACATTTATGTTCCTGTAGAGGCTTCAAAAGAGATTAAAAAAGCTAAATAGCTCGATTTTCTTTGGGCAGCTGGTTACACTGATATAAAGGGAGTCAGTCATTCTTGGATGGCTACATGCAGGCAGCTTTGGCACAATCGGAGGGGTTGTCACCCTGTATCATTCATTGGATAGATCGGGTATTATAATGAGAGGTAGTGATTGAGGGGCAATGGGAAACAGTTTATAACAAAAACTCGATATTTCATAATTATGTTGACAGGTCACGTCTTTCCGCGTTCTGTTCATGCACACATCCTCACAGCTGTTGGCTTGTATGAGAGCCATAACATTACGCTTAAAAAAAATGTTCAGCTATGAAGCATCATGTAAAGAAGCATAAGAAAATGAGTAATTACTGAAGTTTGTTGCAGATTTATACAATACATGTAGATATTTAGAGACCAATAGCAGAAAAGCAAAACTGTGGCTAAGTGATGTACTGTCATCAAGTGTTCCTCTTGTTACACTTTATTTGAGCTGAAGGACAGGAAGCCGGTAGTTGTTATACATCTAAAGCCCCGTCCAGACTTGAACAGAACAACAAACACGTTCGCGGCAAATGTGGACGTTATCTGTTCGGCACCGATCCACCAGTTGTCGGTTTTTTTGCCCGTCGCATCAAAAGATGTTCGTGTTCGGTCTTGTTTTAGTCTGGACGCCTCCGTGAACATTTCCCCGAACGTATAATCACTGGCCGGACAGAGGCGAGGTCACACGAGTGTTTTGATTTCTGTAAGTCTACATATATATTTCGGCGAGTGTATTTCCTAGTGTATGTGTTGAATTAATGATAATAATAATTAATATTATTATCTCATTATTTTAGAATATTGTAGACGAACGTAGTGGTCAGAAGAGCAAATTAAGCTCATTGAGCTCTATAAGCCACACCAGGCAATCTGGAATCCTAAAGATTTAGATCACTGTAATAAAATAAAAAACAAGATGTGTGGAGGAGTTTGGGGCCGTGATGGGAACGAGTGCAGTAAAAAAAATTGGAAGTATGTTAGCCACCCTTAGAAAGGAAAATAAAATAATAAGATACCATCGGTACAAGAAAAGTAAAGAAATTATATACAAACTTTTATATATATATATATATAACATTTTTGTAGATTAAATATTTGCTTGACCTCGGCGAGAAAAATACGCCTTAAGTAAGATACATAAGGACATAGTAATGATAAGTACTTAATATAGTTTCATTACATGGAGAACAAAATCTTTTAAGTAAAATTTCAATTACTTTTGGATACCTCTCTCTACCTTAGAATGGTTACATATTTATTGTTGATTAGGAAAAACCTTCTCGGTAAATTAATTGCTGGTTTGAAGAGTTATGCCTTCTTACCGGCTTTATGTTAATGTTTTTATCGCAAATATTTGAGAAAATCTATTTTTTCCTTTCAGTGGTTATCACATAGCCCGGTAATCATGGCAAATATACAAACACGATTAGGAACAAAAATATGTAGCTTATGATTCTCTTTAACCCTTGTATGAAACGTTTTTCAATATACCCAACAGTTAATGTGATATTGAGAAAAAACAAATATCAGCCACCATTTCCCAAGATGGCGGCCGTAACACAGCATGCATGAGTGTTGAATTTTGGTATGCTATTACTGGGCACTAGCGCTATGTATCTGCAAAGTCTACCATTTAGGGTAATTATTTCCAGCTAAGGGTTTGTATTCACCTAATATGACTTGACTATATTGGTAGAGATGAACATTTTTCTAAAAATTGTACGCAGTGGTGGCTTGCGGCCTACTAATTAAATGAAGGGTCTGGGGGTACATACCCCAGAGGGGGGGGGGGGTTTCATATATAAATACGTATACAAACTTTTATTGGTTAAAGATATTGTAATATTTTCCTTCAGACACCCTCCTCCCCCTTAAAACATTTGCTTTCTACGTTCTTGGTACCTGAAGTCTCTTATATAAATACTGTACAATATAAAGTAATCAAATAGTGTGATTGTAAGCGTGGGGGATTGGGTAGTAGCAATAGTGTTTTTTATTAATTTTTTTTTTATCAGGAGTACATATTTGTAATCACTAAACAAGGTCTAGCTAAGCACAATGTGCTTGTCAGCTGGTGCCTCACCAAAAATGTACTTACATGTAATAAACACATTTCATTCCTTTAAGTCTATTCATACAACTAACATAATTCTAACACTTAATTTAGTTCCTTAAATCTATTACATTTTATATTTTATTTAATATTCGAAAACCAGTTTCGAGTCCATTTCATAGATTATTTGTCATATTAGTCAATTTAGTATTAATATTTCGTTAAGTCTGTGAGCCAATTAGCCATTTTTATTCCTCTTTTTACGTTTGATATTTTATCTATTCCCAAAAGGGTATTCGGTATCATGTTAAAAAGTGTTGGTATTATTATTTTCATGTGTTGTTTTCCGTATTTATTTATATAAAGGTATTTAATACTGTAGTTTCTTGGTGTTGTGATTGTGAGCCTGTTTTACCTTATATGTTTCTGAATAGCAGTACTGAATTATTATTTTATAATTATACATGTTTTTTACTATCAATGGTTTCCACTCCTTATTCATGACTTTGGTGCTATTGTTGTTTTCACTCAACATTTTAAGAACTTTAATTTTAATATTTATTAATTGATTTAAATATAAATCCCTTGTCTTTCCCCAGGAAGTAATACCATAGTCTATATGTGATTAAATTAGCGCATGATACACTATTTTTAGAATATCAAATGTAACATATTGTTTTAGTACACATATACGAGTATTAACCATTCCAGCTCTTAGTTTCCTACTCATTATGTCTAAGTGAGTATTCCATTTCATATGAGAATCAGTCATCAGCCCAAGATAGTTGTATGTCTCAACTTGCGTGAATGTTAAACAATTACAAGGTTTTATATTGTGTAAACAATATAAGCAATGCCCTTTTATATCTAATGTATAATTTATAACATGCGGTAGTCTGATATGCATTGTTTGCGTTTTATATGTTAATTATTAATACACTATCGTGACTACAGTTTTGTATTCTATTAAAGTCTTCCTGAAACATTTGTTTAGCTCTATCTACATTTTTGTGCACCGTATACATAAATATACCTGTATACAGTTTGACAATGTACTTGTATAGATTAAGTATAGTATTGGCCCAAGAATAGAGCCCTGTGGTACACCAATATTTATACACAATTCTTCACTTTTTATATTATTTATTTTAACTATTATTTTCCGATGCGTTGGGTAATCTTTAAACCATTCATAAATATTACCTCTGATGCCAATTTTATAAAGTGATTCTAGTTAAATATCTTTATCCAACGTATCAAACGCTGTTGACATGTCTATAAATACTATAGCTATGTGTTTGTTTTCGTTTAATTTCTCTAGCATTTGATAAGTAAAAGTGTGTTGAAGTATTTTCATACCTTTGTTTTTTTGGAATCCGTATTGTTTTTGGTCAATTATTTTATATCTATCTAAATAATTTATCAAGTAGTTGGCAACGTATCTTTCCATTATTTTGTCTAACATTTTTAGAATTGCTATAGGTCTATATTTTCCATAATCTAAGTGCTTCCCTTATTTTATAAATTGGTGTAATAATTGAGATTTTAAGTTTTTTCGGCATTACACCATGTTGTATACTTAAATTAATAAGTTTTGTTATCAACGGGTTAATCTGGTTGTTGATAGTTTTCAAGTCTTTAATTCTGATTTTATTTATATCTAATTTATCAATAATGTATTTTATTTTGGAAAAATTCAGCCCTAGGTATAAACATACTTTGAATTTGGTAATCGTTTCGATTATTCGTTTTGTCTAGTTGCATATTACAAGTATGTTGTAGTTGTGTGACTTGGTTTTTGAATATTCCACAAAAATTATTTGCAATATTTTCAATCTTCTCAATTTTGCCTAAATGTGTATTTATTACTTCATCAATTGTCGTTTTACTTTTTCTACCATGTTTTCTTAATATTATTACTACTCACTTTGATAATATAATTGTTTTTTTCCTAAAAATTAATTATTTGACAAAGTAGTAGTAGCAGTAGTAGCAGTAGTACTAGTAGTAATAGTAGTAGTAGTAGCAGTACTACTACTACTACTACTAATAATAATACTGAAAATGTCATGCAAGCGATGCCAATTAGAGATGAAAATTGTCGATTAAAATGTTCAGATCATTATCTTAAATCCTAGGGGAAGGGGATGTATTCGTTTAGGCTTTGATAATAATATTGACGCGTATCTGGTCAGCAAACCCGACGGGGAAAAATTTCCATCTCATATGTTTATCCCTGCGGTGGAACATCTCGCGTAACCAATTCTGGGGCACTTTGGTTAGTTCGTATCCCGGTCGGGTCGAGATCAGAGGGGTGGGAGAAAATGGGGTACAAGTAGGGGGGGAGGGCTAGGGCAACGGAATTATACCACCACCCCCTTTTACGTAAAATAATTACAAAAATTCTGTGCTTTATTTATTTTTACTGATCTAATATTTAAACTGAAAATAAAAAGAAGATACAAATGTACGTTTATTGGGGTATTCCATAGGAACAGGGAAGTATAAAGTTACTTGAACATATTTTTATACAATTTGATTTTTCTTGAAACATTAAACAAGAAAGTTTGATCAAAAATAATGTAATATATAAACACAATATAATTTGAAAATCTATTTTATTTTTTAGGCCTATAAATGAACGATTGATCAAGTTTTAGCGCGGCATAAGTGAAAAGAATGAGAATTAAAGGTAAGATTGAAAATACCAATTCAAATATAGTCAAAGCAAAATAAATAATCCGTGATTTAAGACATATGAAGAAGGGAAAATGGCATAAGAAGAAAAAAGTAATTTTAGAAAGTATCAAAGGAAATGAAAAAGGTTGGTTTATAGACAAAGATCCCAGGCAAGCAATGAAAGAGACTATATGCAATATTATATATCCTGATAATTGCAAGCGAACTCTTTGCAT
>CABFOV010006766.1:8237-22178 GCA_902141375.1 Timema poppense | reverse complement strand
CCCTTTATAACTGGCGTATTAGCTACAAGGGCATCATCTTTACTGACCGAAGGACACTCTTCTGTACAGTGCAAGGGCTCCCTCTCCGTGACCAAGATTTGTTGTTTCAGTGTCTGTCCAGAAGTAACCTCGAGTTCCTTAACAGCGGCCTCGACAGTGTCTCCGACTATGGGCAGCATCGTCACTGGGCTGTCTAACAACAAAACAGGGTGTGTCAACAATACACTGAGCAAGATAGCTTTTAGCCAACAACAATACACTGAGCAAGATAACTTTTAGCTGACAGTACTAAACAGGTCTAATAAAAAAAACAGGGTAGGTATCTCAAAACAAAACAAACCACATCAATTACAAAAAGCAGGGAAACTCTCTGGTGACAATACAGAACACGTCAATTACAAAAAACAGGGAAACTCTCTGGTGACAATACAGAACATGTCAATTACAAAAAACAGGGAAACTCTCTGGTGACAATACAGAACACGTCAATTACAAAAAACAGAAACTCTCTGGTGACAATACAGAACATGTCAATTACAAAAGGCAAGGAAACTATCTGGAGACAATATAGAACATGTCAATTACAAAAAACAGGAAAACTCTCTGGTGAAAATACAGAACATGTCAATTACAAAAAACAGAAACTCTCTTGTGACAATACAGAACACGTAAATTACAAAAAGCAAGGAAACTATCTGGAGACAATATAGAACATGTCACTTACAAAAAACAGGGAAACTCTTTGGCGACAATACAGAGCACATCAATTACAAAAACCGAAACTCTCTGGTGACAATACAGAACACGTCATTACAAAAAGCAAGGAAACTATCTGGAGACAATATAGAACATGTCAATTACAAAAAACAGGGAAACTCTCTGGCGACAATACAGAGCACATCAATTACAAAAAACCGAAACTCTCTGGTGACAATACAGAACACGTCATTACAAAAAACAAGAAAACTATCTGGAGACAATATAGAACATGCCAATTACAAAAAACAGGGAAACTCTCTGGAGGCAATACAGAGCACGTCAATTACAAAAGGCAGGGAAACTCTCTGGATAAAATTCAGAACATGTAATTTACAAAAAGTTGCATAGCTATCTGGAAACAATCTAATACAAAAAGAAGGGGAACTATTTTATGATAGCATAGAATATATAAATAGTCTGATGACAGTACAGAACATGTCACCTACACAAAATACAGTGCAGGTAAACAATAAAAGGAACAGGAGTACCAAGTTAGGTTGAAACAATTGATGTTTTTAAGAAAAATTATATATTTTATCGACGACTAGATAACATATTGTTTTAACACTATCTTTGACTAGTAAAACGTTTACTCAATTGTAATCATCGAATAGTAATTTTAATAAACGTAGGCTATATTTTGAGCAACCTACTTAGTTGAGATTTGTTTGTATCAAGCAAATAATAGGAGCCTTTTGAATGTAAGAAGATCTTGTTCAGTTTACCTGTGAGTGTTATTTCTTGAAGAGCCGTCACTCTGCTGCCAATCTCTTGTCTCAGGACCACAGACATATCGTGTGTCTCGTGCATCTTCACAGACTGGATTGCGGACAAGTCACGTGACATGACATAGTCGGCTTCTCGTGTAGAAGTTACATTTGTTCCCATAAACTTTAACACAAAAACAGGTGGATAAGCGATTAATTGTATTACTTTTTAAAGGGTTATTAGCAATTATCAAGCAGTTTAACAAATATGAGCCACCATATAGTCTGTTCATATTGTGTTTTTTTAATAATAATGAGGCCTAAGAGAGGAGCCTAAACAAAGACATATTGGCAAGGCTCTAAGGATAGCGTGGTGTCTGAAGGGGGCCGAGGAAATTTCCCCCCCTTGTCTGAAGGGGGCCGAGGAAATTGTCCCCCCCCCTAAAATGTTTGTACATTAGAATGAGACTATATATAAAATGACGAAGTAAATAGTGAACAAATGATTAATGATATGAGCTTGTTTTTATAATATTAAATATATTAAAAATATCATATCATTGATAATAATACATAAACATTAATTAGGCTAGTAAATTTAGAGATCAAAGTTTTTAAGTTATTTCTAATGTTTTTTAAAGTTTGGAAACTAACAGGTAACAGTATATGTGACCGTAGATAATACGATTAGTTTTAAATAGTGACTGGCCCAGGCCATTCCAGCATCTCTAACAAAATATATTAATGGTGTATACAGTCAAGAACAATCCAAAAGAAATAACTTCAACAGCATTTGAGCCCCATTATAAAATAGATAGATTTTCATAGATACAAACATACCTAAACATGCAATTCCCATACGGTGTAGGCAAGAAATTGTGCATATAGCTCAAAAATCAACTCCATAGATAATCCATCCTCACTAACTTTCTCCACACTTCCCTATCCTTGCATTCTCCCTTCGCTTCAACAACATCCATATAACGAGTCGTACATGAGCTTTTATTATTAAAACTACTAATGTTTCTCTTTTTCACACATTCATCTACAACATTTAGCCATATCTTACATGACCTACTCCTTCCTTTTGATATATATACTCTCTAACTTCATATATTTGCTTCATCACTCGATCCACACTCATCCTCTCAATCTGCTCAAACCAACATGACATGCTTTCCCAATGACCTAATGAACTCCATTTCAAACATCATTCCTTCAGCACCCATTCATTAATGACCGTCCATAAAAGTTTTTCCGCATTCATTTCTTACATATCTCATTCCAACTGCATTCAACTTGTTTTTGTGTTTCTACTGACAAACAAATACTTCACATGAACAGAAAAATTTTGGTGCTTACACACTTTTATATACTGTCATCTTTGCTTATTTCGATAATACTTCATTCTTTGCAATAGTCCACAATCCCACACACATCCAACTACTCTCCGAGATTTATTTATTCATTTATCGATTTCACTATCTATCGTTGGGATTTTTTATGGGACATTCTGGCCAGATACACAATCCAGAATAGTGCAATGGACCCTAACCACAACAAGTACATCCCACTCCAGAATAGTGCAGTGGACTCTAACCACAACAAGTACATCTCACTTCAGAATAGTGCAGTGGACTCTAACCACAACAAGTACATCCCACTCCAGAATAGTGCAGTGAACCCTAACCACAACAAGTACATCCCACTCCAGAATAGTGCAGTGGACTCTAACCACAACAAGTACATCTCACTTCAGACTAACACCGAGGAACATAAGCTCACACACACAATATATATATCATGTTACAACTTCCAATAGCAAAAGGAATGCTACTAAAAGCATCATCAACTGTATTACAATATTAACATTAATTATTAATTAAACCAATAGTCCACTAAAATTTAGTACAATAGTATCAACAAAATATGTCATACGATACTATCAGATAATTATATTCTCCATATATAATTAAGCTAAGGAGATTATAAAAAGAGACTTGTACGCATGTGATATGTTTGGCCATTTTTGACAAATAATATAACTACTTAAACTATGAACACTAACCTCATCAGGATGCAATATGAAAGGTATATTCTTCCCCGAAACGCAGTTAGTCTTTGTCTTTCTGAAGTTGTGTGGGTCCTTGCTTGTGTAGGTAACAACACACTTCCCAGAGGTATCTTTCTCAGTCTGTTGCGTGTCCAGGAGTTGGAACTAAAACCAACATATATTGCTAATTAGTATATCATCTAGGAATAGGCCCTTCAAATCCTCAAGGATATTCGAGATTCAAAGATTTAGAAAAAAAATCTCAGATACAAATAAATACAGTCCTGTATAGGGCTTAGAAAGAGGGAGGGAGGGAGGTGGTATTGGGTTCAAACCTCTCTCCCTATCTTTTCAAAATGTTCCTAAGTTTTTAATGTGAAGTTGGTGGAAGACCATTTCAAATAGCAAATAGCTTTTAGAGGGATTTAATTTTAGGGGGAAAGTCAGGCCAAGAACACTATAGCTCCTAGAGGCATCCAATTTTCAAAATTGCCTTCCCCCTCCCCACTTACAATTACATAAATTATATATATACTGTAAATATATGGACACAGGGAGAACTTAATTTTGGGGGAACTTTCAAAATCGTAAGTTTATGACATTATGCTATGACTTACTATTGAACATTGCTATTTTACCAGTATTGGTGGGGCTATTTGATCCTTACTAATGCCCAACATTATTGTAGGACAGACCAAACTCAAAGCCATTAGTTTTCCACTTAACGTGAAAAAATCTTAATCAGAATTTGATAAAAAGTGGATTCAACCCACCGCCTTTTTTGTAGTTTTTGTCAATATAGTTAATTCACACTCAAATTGAAACAAGAACAAATGAATATATAGAAAATTACATAAACTTTTTTTATTACTTAATTTATTTTGCAAGTTGTGACTTCCTACTAAAATGTGTCACATTTTCAAGTGAGTACTAGATCATTTTTTTAGATACTACCTTGCATATTTGTAGGAATCAATTTCAAGTGACCAACCGTCTCACTTCCAACTTTGGCAAACTTGGTGAAAAGTTTTGGGAGCTGTGGTTATTAAATAAACAAGTCCAAACAGTACGAGTCATGAGGTGACAGGACAAGAAAATAGCTAGCTTAAGCCGACTCAATACTTCAAATACAAACTTATTTACAAAATTTGTGACAGTTTATTCTGAATGCAATAGTTACTATAATAATGTGTATATAAGGGTACATTTTTCATTTAGTATCTTGAAAAGGTGCATTTTAATTCTAATTAAATATAAGTGTAGATTTTTAGAGGGGATTCAGACTCCCAAGATGATATTATAATGTACAGCTCGATAATAGCGGATTCTTATTTTAAATTTTATGAATTGATAATATTATTTATTAACTGTAATTTTAGTTTGCAAGGGAGGAAGAAGGTAAGGTCAGGATAGGGGTGGGGGTGGGGGGTTACTCCCCCAAGATTAGTAGATTTTGTACAATGCTAAAAGTGCCAATTATTATAAGAATCAGAAGTAACCCATATATCATTATTACTAATTTTGCTTTTTTAATTCATAGGAAACTCTTTAGGGGCTGTTCATAAACAAAGGTAATAATTTTTGTTTTATTTTACACCATTCCTACCCCCACCCCTCCCCCTCATGTCACAACGTCACATTTTTTTAAAAGCCTTTTCTAAGATGACATCACAATATCACATGTCCTCCAATTTAAATAGTATTTTTAATTGTAGAGCCTATATAACCCTTTTAATGAAATGTTTTTGGCCAAAATCGACAATCAATGTTTAATTGTAATGTGACATTATACAAAATCTGACTCCCCCTCTGTATCCCTCATTACGCTGAGCACTATTCCTCTCCCCCATTTCCTGATATGAGTATGTAGTTTATGGACAGCCCCTTACTGGATTTTTAACCAACCACTAATAATAATTATTAATGAAATATCACAAGATAAAAAAAATGGCCCATATCAAACCCTTCATTAACATTTAAACATAAACATCAATACGACCATTAAATTAACTTTACTTTTAGGTGACCTGGTGGTCTAGGGGTAAGGTGTCTGACTTCTGTGCCGGGGGTCCGGGGTTCAATCCTCACTCCCGGCAAATATTTATCTGATTACCAAACCCTTCCTTCCCCTCTGACAAGACATCTTGTGAATGTGGGGAATGCCAGGCCTCCACCGTGGTTCGGATCCCACGTTAAACTGTAGGTCCTCCATTTCATCTCACAATCACCCTACCATTACACATTAGCGTAAGTGCGTATAACCCGAACGGGTAGTAAGACGCGGTGCTAATAATAATAATAACTTTACTTTTTACATCCATTACTGTTTCTGGCCTGGGTCAGTTTTTTATTCAAGCCATATATTTTCCACCACCGACTTATAGCTAGCTTCATATGCCTTATAATCTAACTTAAACACTAGTACACAACATCCAGTCCCTGGCCGTTAATTCATCACTGTGAAAGGGTAAGCCCTAATTTCATCATTGGTAAATTTTTTTTGGCCATGCCGAGAATCAAAGCTGGGACCCTATGCTCAGTAGACAAACAAGCTACCGACTGAGCTTAGGTTTCGAATATCCAACTGTATCTACTAAAGCAATATTTTTATTTGTTTTGGCAAAAAAAAAAAGTTTTTTTTATACATCACTGAAAAAATATGGACCCTAAATGACAATCGGTTCCATTTCCTCTTAATCCAGTCTCCTTGCTTCGAATAAAGTATGGTACCTCTGTGACTTGGCTTGCCAGCCAGAAGTGAAATACTATCAGAGATCTCACCTGAAAAAAACTGGCCACACCCTTCTTGAAATTAACCAAGGAGAGTTCCTCATCTTCAACTATGTAAACATGCTGGATGACCCCCTTGCTCCAGTGGACATAGTAGGGAGAATTGGCAAAGCCCTCGAGTTTGGAGCTGTGGGCGATGAACCCTTCTGGAGCCGGTGCCTTGCGGGACTTGATGAGCAGTTGCGGAGTCGACACCTGTAGCAGCACAGAAACAGCAATAAATAAGAACGTGTTTATGAATATCACTAAATTTGCATGTTTCCATATTTTAAGTATTGTATTATTATTATTATTAATGTATTTGAGGTATTTAAAGAGGGAGGAAGGACCCCAAGAAAAGGTCAGTGTTTTTACAGTTTTTATGACAAAACTTTTTTTGGCTAAATTAAATTAAATTAAATTAAATATTGCTCCAGTACAAACAGATTTTAATTTTCTGCACATGTTTATATCAACAGTTCCTGAATATCTGCCATGAGCATGGCGTCATTATCTTACAAACTTTTTAAATAAAGAGAAAAAGTTTTGATGAAATTCCAGAACACCCTTGACAGCTATTAAAGATCTGTTAGTATTAGCATGTGCATAAAACTAAACTCTATGTTGATATTGGAGAAATATTTGATTTATTTTGGCCAAAAGATTGCAATTCTATAAAAGCTGTAAAAATACTTGCGCTCCCTTCTGCCCAGAATTCCGGAAGGCGGCTAGGGAATAAAGTGGAATTCAAAACACTTAAATGTATTTATCAGTGTAGGCATGTATCTGGAGTTCAATTTTGGGCATTGAGGGGGTTAAGGGCTAGAAGGTGTCAAGGAGGGGCGGAAGGGGGGAAGCTAGCAGGGGAGGAGAGGGTGAAGCATTCATTCATTCTTCTAGCAATGTTATATAAAAACAATGGCGGTATTATAGGAAAAAGTTAATATAGTTTGATTCTTGATGCTGGAGGCCAATAAAATAGCCGGCCTCAGCCGACACTATATTAAAATACATATTAGCAAGATGACCGCTTATGTTGCATGCAGCAGAAATTACAATATTTCATAGACCATATAATAATGTATAGCTCATTAATGAACACCTTTGTGGTGTAGTGGTCAGAGTTCCTGGCCGCAGACTCAAGAGGTCCTGGGCTCGATCCCCGGTGTTTCCATATTTTCTAGGAAGCAGTGGGTCTCAGCCTCGTGAGTACATATATGAGGAGCTACTTTAATGAAAAGTAACAGCTCCAGTCTAGAAAACTGAGATTAACGACTGTAGGGCTCGTTGTGCTGACCACATGACGTCCTCTATTAGCAGAAGTTGGCACTATATTCGCCAACAGATGGCGACCGCTCGCTGTCGATATGGCTCGATTGTGGGCTGACGTATCGAATGCATTGAAAATATTCATCTCACTAGATTACTAAATTATTATTATTATTATTATTATTATTATTATTATTATTAGCACCACGTCTTACTACCCGTTCGGGTTATACGCACTTACGCTAATGTGTAATGGTAGGGTGATTGTGAGATGAAATGGAGGACCTACAGTTTAACGTGGAATCCGAACCACGGTGGAGGCCTGGCATTCCCCACATTCTCAAGGATTACTAAATGTACTCCCAGCTAAACTCCTGCAGATTCCACCACCTGTGTTTATTTCGTGTTACTTGTTTAGCGCTGAAGATATGACGAGTTATTTGCTCAGGATCAGTTTTGAATGAATCTCTAATCGCTTTGAAATGGACGACATTTCAATCAGAGATATGAAATGCCTTTCCTCCTCTTTCTTAATCATAATCTGGATACTATTTGGATACTTTATTTTAGCACCCGTTCGGGCTATACGCTTGGGCGTATTAACTATGGTAATGGTTTTCGGGATGAGGAATGCTATATTTAGAGGCAGAGGAACCCGCATTTAAGTTGAGCGAGAAACCATTCTCGATACACCCGACCGAGATTCGAACCTCGAGCTTCCCATCGTTGGCAGTCTAGTCTACTACGAGAGTAGCGCGTTAGACCATGAGGCAATCGAAGTGGGCTTTGAAGATACTTTATCTCGGCATAGTTATGTCTGGGAAATTGGTTCCAAATATAAACCTGTAACAGGGTTGTCCAAAATAAAGAAGTTACAAGTCAACAGTAAATTACTCGTATACGATCCATACTTTGAAGAAATTACCAATTACTTTATGAGACTACATAAAGATTATACAGTATAGCTATTTACTGTAATGATAAACATCAATTTCAATAGATTACATAATATTCATAACACGAAGGGGATTTAACATTGCTAAATCATTATTTTGTATTATAATTTTATTTATATTTCATGTTTGCCAGAGGGGGTGGGGAGGGTTCGGACCCGGTGGACCCCCCTGTGTGTGCGCCCCTGAACCTGCAACGAGTAACATTTCTCCCTTGGAAGTTTTATTTAAATACCGTAACTTCAATTACATTCTAAGCAATCCCCTGAACTGTAAGTGAAGATTTCATTATAGATGTGAGCTCAGATCGTTAAATGACTACCCTGCACGCAAGGAAAAGTAATCCTAGTTTAATTAGATTTCCCAAGCGCATTGTTTCCCTACTGAGCTCAATAAAACGACTCGACACCCTACAGAGGTTTTTAATCAATGCATTTCTAAACGCGCCATAGATTTATCTGATTACCAAACCCTTCCTTCACCTCTGACAAGACATCTTGTAAATGTGGGGAATTTCAGGCCTCCATCGTGGTTCGGATTAAACGTTAAACTGTAGGTCCTTCATTTCATCTCACAACCACCCTACCATTACACATTAGTGTAAGTGCGTATAACCCGAACGGATAGTAAGACGCGGTGCTAATAATAATAATAATAATAATAATAATAATAATAATAATTTCTAAACGATAGCTCAAACCATTGCTTTTTGCATCAACTCTTAGGGCTGTGATCTAAATTTCCGGAATCTTAAAAAGAATCTCCAGTGCCTACACTTGGATCTCCAGACGCCAGAAGACAATTCTTTCTTTATGTGCCTTCACAACACATCTCTAATAGACAGTTATCTTTTAATGTGCCTTTACAATTGAGTCAATTTTCTTTCTATGTGCCTTCACAGAGGCTCTCCAGTAGCCAATCCTCTTTTTTAGGGGCCTTTGCAACAAATCTCTAGTAGTAGGCATTTCTATTTTAATGTGCCTTCGCAACGGAGCCAGTTCTTTTTTTAAGTGCCTACACAGTGGTTCTCCAGTAGCCAATCCTATTTTTAGGTGCCTTCTCAGCGGGTTCCCGGCAGTCAATCCTTTCTTTAGGTGCCTTCACAGCGGTTTTCCAGAAGCTAATCCTCTCTTTAGGTGCCTTCACAGCGGTTTTCCAATAGCCAATCCTCTGTTTAGGTGCCTTGGTCCTACAATTGCCAGTTATTTCTTTAGGTGACTTCGCCAGATCTCTAGTAGAGAGTTAGTTAGTTCTCGGTTAAAACTGTATATAGGTCAGTTTGAATGTATTACGAGAACGTGGCTAGCACCCCTGGTTTACCCGGGTGGTGTACTGGAGGGCAGTGGGGCCCTCTTCGTCCCGATGATTTCAGATTGAGTCGCAAGATCTAATATCACCGTTCTAAACGTGCTAAAATAAATGTCAGATATTTGTTGGATTCAAGTTCGATTCCAGGGCATGTTGATGCGTATATTTACTCTTATCTTGCTTCGCGTCTTACTACCAGTCTCTGATATAAGCGTTTAGTTATAAATGTGAAGGGATGATGAAAGTATAGAATTAGAGGAAGTGTACCCACATTTGTGTGGAGGTAGAGTGGGACACCATTCATAGTATACCCAGCCCGGATACAAACCTCAACTAACCCATCACCGGCGAACCTGACTAGATGAGTTCGACATTTAGTCTGAGTGTACCCCGTGTGGGTTAGATATTCCCTATCTGTGCAGGGACCCACATTAATGGGCATGAGGACTAAGAAATCAACCTTGTAGGGACTGGTTTTCTGGTGACAAGGAGGTTAGGGTTCGAATCCAGGTCATGTGCAGTGAAAGTGAATTTTCCTAAATGGTTTGTTTGGGCTCAGTTCAACCTAATTTTATCGTTTTTTTTTAGCACCACGCCTTACTACCGGTTCAGGTTATACGTCTATTTGCTAATTAGACCTACACTAATGGGTTAGAGATGAGGAAGGCTTAATTTAGAGGAAATGCGCCCACATTTGCGTGGAGTGAGAGTGGAAAACCGTTTAGGAAAACCACCCTCAGTGCACCCGACTGGGATCCAACCCCGTTCTCCCCGTCTTTGGCAGTCTAGTCCAACACTATATTAGCGCGTTGGAGTACGCGACCACCGAAGCGAGTCTATACCTTCTTCACGCCTTCAAAAGCGAAGATATGTGACAGCCTGGGCGAGTACTAAAACGCGAGGCGCAAAAATAAATGTGCAGGCGTTCGTATCGCGGCTCATCAGGCTAAATATCTTTGAAGTAGTGTTGGATGTGTAGTAATCTTTGATAAATGATTTTTTGTGGTTTTTGAGCACAGTTTTAGGCCTACAGGTAAAGGAGCTGGAGAGGTAAGAACCATCTCCACATGAGGCCTCCCCCCATATCCTTAACATTTTAACGAACATTTTAACGTGATCGATAAACAGCCATTGTTGAGATCTGTGGGAACAAAAGTGAGAAGACAAAACTCGGTCAGCCAAGCGACAAACTATAAGGGTGTCTCACAAGATGCTGCTCGCTAACTTTTCTATTCGCTACACCAAAGCGAGCTTCCGGGTAAACAACTCGCCAACGAAAAGATCCTTCACACGGTGCTGGTAAAAGCGAGGAATGTCAGCGTTTTGGAGGAGAGACAGTCCTTGATATCATCGCGTCACGAGAGGATGTACTTCGTGCTGCCGTTTTACTTTGCGCACGAGATCTTCAAGCTCAAATACGTGATTATGTGATGAAGCGAAATAAAAAAATAAAAAAATTTGGATGTGGGAGTGGATAGGTAGGAAGATATCTCAGGGCGGCTTCCAACAATCTGTTGAAGGAGCTATCATTTGAAGACCCAAAGGCTTACCGTCAAGTTGTAAGGATGTCGTGTGAAAAGTTAGAAGAGCTTTTGATGAAGGTAGATCCACTTATAAAGAAGCAGGATACTTTGCTGAAAATGTTCCACGCAGCTCACGAATTTTCAAACATAACAATAAGGCGCGTGCACAACGACTCGCTCTGTAATACTATCGTATGTATATATATACCTGCCCGTCTTCACGCATGCGCAGAAAGCCGAGTTATTCGCCACTTGTCAGCTGATTCACTCGCTACCATCCTCACACGACGTTTTTTTTAACAAAATGCTACTAGAATCAGCCTGATTTTCGCTTTGTGACAGCGAACAAGTTGAGCATGTCTATTTATCAGCTCGGGAGAATTATTCGATAATGACGACAAAAACAATTGCTAGCGAATAAAAGAAGCTAGGTAATGGTTTATGAAGTTTGCAAACGAAAACAAGGCTGAGTAAAAAACTGTTATAAGCGAACAAAATCAGCACCGTGTGAGACACCCTATCCACCTTTCCTTATGTGGAAATCCGATTAAATGAGGGATTAGAGCAAGGGTTAACCTTTTTACGATTGCATCTATGGGTTGAACAATACATCATCATAACCCCCTCACTAGGCTTTAAATCATCATCATCAACATCAGTCCTATTAGGTGTCAATATCTTTGTTTTGTTTTACTTTATATATGGATAGCTAGGACCAGGAAAGCTGAAAGAAAATCACGAGAATGTCATATTTTTTTATTTAAAAAAACCGACAAATCCCAAAACACAGAAGCTAGTTACAGATAGTGAGATATTTGCAATTTAAAAAAAATCAAAACATGGATCCTAAGTATAGTCACTAATTACTCGCGTGTCATCTGACACATAAGCCGATTTCTTAACTTTTATTTTAGGTTCAATAATGCAGAGATTCATGATTCATGAGATAGTTCGTTGTGAAGGGAACCAAACCATTCATTGCCCTCTTCGCCAAGCTAGGGTAAGCTGCCATCTGCTCACACCAAAATTGCTCAGCATCATAGACTTTTCGAAATCACCTTTCTTTCTAGTGTCTTCTTGGTATCAATGAAATCATCCGAAGGCAACTGAATGATCTCAATGCCTCAATGTCTCAAACCAATGGCGGCTCGTAGCTAAAATTAGTGGGGGTGCTGCTCCAGATTTTTTTTTAGCCTTTGTTTTAAAATTTTGTAAAAGGAAAATAACATGTATAAAAATAAAATTTATTCGGGAACTTGATAAAATCTTAACAACAACAAAACCAAACCTTTTTTACTTACTTTAACTTTAATTGTTACAGTTCAAGCTTAATCTATTCATTTAAAAATGAAAGCCATTCTTCTTGTTTTAATTTGCGCAAAAGGATCAATAATTTTCTCGATCTCTGGATGACAATTAAGGAATTTTTCTCCATTGAAAGTACTCCAAACGCATTTAGTCTTTTCGAATTCATAGTGCTTCTTAAAAAAGTTTTTATTCTTTTCAATGTTGAAAGACAGTGCTCTGCCTCTGATGTAGTCATGGGAATTGTCAAGAGGATTTTTATCAGTTTCGTAATTTTACTAAAAAACATCATCTAGATTATTTTCCAAGATAAATTTCAGCAACTCAATTAATTTGCAATATTCATGAATATCAGTCCTACAATAGAATACCTTTAGTTCAGTTTCAAGCATTTCTTTGTCAATCATGGGATAAGCTTCAGTGGTTAGTACTCTCTCTTTTGTGGGATGTTTATTCTTAAATCTAGTGAAGCAATTCTTTTTGAACAATTTAGCAGCTACTATGTGTTTAGTGGAAGAATATCCGTCAATTCTATCAACACATATAGTCACACACCTCCTTAGCTTCTGCCATGAGTGTCTTTGAAGGATTCTCACACACACGCCGAGTAAAAAATAAACTTCCTTCCACCATCATGCCTGAGTCAGCACTGCGAGAGCAACAGTGCTCTCGCTACATGGCAGTCTCGCCTTCCTCCTCACCTCCTCCTATGTGCGCATGCGCACAAAAGTCAAACACCACGTCTCTGGCACTGTGACGTGCACAGTTATATACAAAGATTTTTGTATCTTTTTCATAAACTGGGGGATGGCTACTGAAGTACTGATATTAAGCTTAAGGAATATATATTGTACTACAAAAATAAAGAAATAATTAAAGAAAAAAGGACTCATTATACTAAATGTTATCGATAATATCACGTGGAAATAGGGGTTGTGCATTTCCGCAGTGCCTATACACGAGCCACCACTGCCTCAATCTGCAATTGATAACGGTGATAAGATTATTCTAATGTAGCTATAACTTTAAAAAAAACTAATTGTTCAGCTATCGAGTCCCATACCCCTATTATATGGCTCCAAGGGGTATGGATACTCCCGCTTAATAGCCCCTAGATTAGAGATAGTAAGTGTAAGAAGGCTAGGAGCGGTCAATCAACAATTGCAGAGTATTATCACCAGCTCTGTTCATAAACCATCGACTTTCGTTTGACCAGAGGGAGGTTATTTATAGTCTAGTCTCCAGAGTCAACCAATCTCCCAGTATACGAATAACAAGTAGTTCTGGTTGAATGG
>CABFOV010006765.1:19841-32551 GCA_902141375.1 Timema poppense | reverse complement strand
CTTTTCCGATCTATCAGTGTGATGATTCATGTGAGGGGGTATTTTCCCCTTCTTTTCCTATCTATCAGTGTGATGATTCATGTGAGGGGGCAGTTTCCCCTTCTTTCCCTATCTATCAGTGTGATGATTCATGCGAGGGGGCAGTTTTCCCTTCTTTTCCCATCTATCAGTGTGATAATTCATGCGAGGGGGCAGTTTCCCCTTCTTTTCCCATCTATCATTGTAATGATTCATGGGAGGGGGCAGTTTCCCCTTCTTTTCCGATCTATCAGTGTGATGATTCATGAGAGGGTGCAGTTTCCCCTTCTTTTCCCATTTATCATTGGGATGATTCATACGAGTGGGCAGTTTCCCCTTCTTTTCCGATCTATCAGTGTGATGATTCATGTGAGGGGGTATTTTCCCCTTCTTTTCCTATCTATCATTGTGATGATTCATGGGAGGGGGCAGTTTTCCCTTCTTTTCCGATCTATCAGTGTGATAATTCATGCGAGGGGGCAGTTTCCCATTCTTTTCCGATCTATCAATGTGATGATTCATGTGAGGGGGTAGTTTCCCCTTCTTTTCCGATCTATAATTGTGATGATTCATGTGAGGGGGCAGTTTCCCCTTCTTTTCCCATCTATCATTGTGATAATTCATGTGAGGGGGTAGTTTCCCCTTCTTTTCCGATCTATCAGTGTGATAATTCATGCGAGGGGGCAGTTTCCCATTCTTTTCCGATCTATCAATGTTATGATTCATGTGAGGGGGTAGTTTCCCCTTCTTTTCCCATCTATCAGTGTGATGATTCATGGGAGGGGGCAGTTTCCCCTTCTTTTCCCATCTATCATTGTGATAATTCATGCGAGGGGGCAGTTTCTCCTTCTTTTCCGATCTATCAGTGTGATGATTCATGTGAGGGGGTATTTTCCCCTTCTTTTCCTATCTATCAGTGTGATGATTCATGCGAGGGGGCAGTTTCCCATTCTTTTCCCATCTATCAGTGTGATGATTCATGGGAGGGGGCAGTTTCCCCTTCTTTTCCGATCTATCAGTGTGATGATTCATGCGAGGGGGCAGTTTCCCCTTCTTTTCCGATCTATCAGTGTGATAATTCATGTGAGGGGGCAGTTTTCCCTTCTTTTCCGATCTATCAGTGTGATGATTCATGCGAGGGGGCAGTTTCCTCGTCTTTTCCGATCTATCAGTGTGATAATTCATGTGAGGGGGTAGTTTTCCCTTCTTTTCTCATCTATCAGTGTGATAATTCATGTGAGGGGGCAGTTTTCCCTTCTTTTCCCATCCATCAGTGTTATGATTCATGCGAGGGGGCAGTTTCCCCTTCTTTTATTTCTGGAAAGATGTAGTTTTCCCGGGCGCAATTTTCCTGACACCAGCCAGCCATCAACCTCATGCCTAGGAAACAATTTTAAAATCAATTTATTCATATTTGGATTAGACTGATTGTACAGCTGATGTGGTTCTTGTTTCTCAGTAATACCCCCTCCCTATTGAACATGTTTGCTGTCACTCAAAGCTAACTATATCTTCTTGAGCTTACCTAAAAAATAAAATGAGAAAACTCCACACAATGTGACAGTAATCATTCCTCACCAGTGCTTACTTATAAGTGATAATTGACCCTCATATTTAAATAAATTATATTATATTGGAATATAAATGAATATAGCAAAATTAAAATATATAACTTGAGTAATTGGTGATCATGCAGCTGAGAATACCGTATTATTTAGTATTTCATTTGATATACTAAAAGTCTGAGCTATTATATCATAAAAATAAATGTTACGACAAAATCGTAATAACTTTATCATATTGTATATTATAGCTTCGAAGAAAATATTCAAAAATAGGTTTTCAGTAAACTACCCTTGAGGTCATTCGACTATCAAAATTTTGCTGCACAATTTTAACAAGTGTCTAACTATAAACTATAAACAGTGGTTTAATTATTTAAAATCAATATAGTTCACGAGCTATAACGGGCACAACTTAATGTTTTATGCTTTTTGCGTACCATTGTTGAAGTAAAAAAAATAAATCTATGGAGCTGAAATTTAATAAAACTAGACATTCATATGAGGTGTACAGAATGAAATATTTATATTATTGACAGTATTTATTATACCTCAGAAACAGTTACGTCCTTTCCAAAACCTAATTTTACAAGTCCTGTGGCGAACATGTTGACTTGGCTATGTGTCACACACATGGTTGTGGGGGTGAAGGTTAATAGTTAGCACTATTTGTATATACTACTGCATTAGATGGCTTACTTTGACACGGCTTTTCATACATTAGATAATTAGTAGATAAGTCGAGGGTATTTTAAACATTTCTAGACGCTTGCAGCATTGTAGTTTTTTATTGTCTCTATTTAATAAATATATTATTGTATTCATCTTATTTAATTATGCTCTAAGAATAATAATACTTAGCACCGCGTCTTACTACCCGTTCGGGTTATACGCTTTTTAAGTACTATTTACTCTAATGGATTAGGAATTGGGAAGGTTGAATTAAAGGAAGTGAACCCGCATTTGCGTGGAGGGAGAGTGGAAAACCATTTAGGAACACGACAAGCGCGTTAGCCAACTACGCCACAGAGGCGGGTATGCTCTAAGAAAACAAATACAAACGTTTATAACTACGAGGAAGAATCGACTAATGAGCATTCGAGTTGACAAGAGGGAACGAGTAGTAGAGGTCTAACACTTACAGCACCCACATTTGCTGCAACAGGATGTGATGTTAGGATGTTTGCTGTAGTGTTATTGTGTAAAGCAGGAGTAGTAGCTTTCAACGCTCCAGCTAAGGGTAGGAAAAGGAGGAGAAATTAAGCATTCAACGCACCAGAGTTAGCTCTTAGAGAATGTAGCGTTAGAGCTTTGGATTAATAATGGGGGAAGAGGAGACCATTTAAAGATCCCCTACTCAACGTTTTAAAGTCAAGTCAACATGTCAAAACATACCCAAGACGCGGGCTAGTCTGCCCACACACAATTATTAGGGGAACAACTTAAGGAAGAGCGATTACAAAAGGGACAAAAAAAAGGAGAACACACCTGGAGGAAAATGGTGGGACCTCAAGTCAACCAGAACAGTCTTAACACCAATAACACACGTTGTACCAGAATACATATACAACATAAATTAATCAAACAGGGGATGAAGTAACTAGCAAGAACACTAAAGAAAAATGTGTAACCAACTATGGTATATACAGTCTATTGAAAGGGAGCAAAGTTGATAAGTTAGTATTGTATTGTACATTGAGAATTCGCCAATTTGGTTTCAACTGCAGTTTTCCCATTGTGATAGTGAAAATTAAAATTTTTCTTTCTGGAGTTAAGTCAGCTAGATATTATTTAAGGTTTGAAACCAAAAAAAGGCTTAGTCCTTTATATCGACACAATTATTTTCAGAAATAGAGCAATCAGCGGAAAAAAAAGTATTTATGCTAGTTTTATGTATATTTTTAATGTTGTATTATGTATGCATTTAAGTATATTAGTATTTTATATTATTTGAAGTAAAAACAACTATCCAAAACATATGCAACATATGCACGTGTATTTAACTATACATGGTATACATCAACTAACATATGATATTTAGATATTAACATATCTTTAGTGTATATTAATATTTGGTGAATTATACCACTCATTGAAGTTACTTAATTATTAATAATGACAAACATTATTAAATGAGCTAAATAATTCACAATCATGTTTGGGGAAAGTGATGGAAATCTTACACTTGTACCAAGAAAAAAGCTGACCTGGTAATTTAGATATGTTGAGGTGATATCGTACTTGCATATCTACAGTTAACACTGTTAAAATAATAAAAATGTAATTTAAGTAGATCACGTGTTAAATGACGTGTTTGTTACAGGAAACTGGACCAAAACGACACTAAAGACGTTCTCCCGGAGAGATTCAAGAACACACACAGGTTGAGAAACCTACGACTAGACGGAAACCAACTGGATAGTATTCCTACAAAAGCTCTTGAACCACTCATCTACTTGGAAGCTCTGTAAGTGAAATATAATCTATATAGTTACATTAAACAACTAATTATTATATAATATGACCATTGTTTATCTATTTGTAGCTCATCAAGGAATAACACACGCCATTTGAGGTCTACTAAGTTAAACGTGACATGCTTCTCTATCTCGAAAACCCTCAGCTCTAGAGGCTTTACATTATATTCATAAATACATTAACAACAAATGTTTTCCATCCTCTGGGGTATTTATTAGAGATTGGGAACAATGATTCACTCTTGGGACTAGTTTAAAGTAATTCCTCTCACTGTAATTATAATTTCTTTCGCGTGGTTTTATAGTTCACTTGTTAAATTGAGTGCATACTTATTACTTTATTAGTACAGTAGCTGATCATATTTTCCTTGGTTATTTAGTTGGTGGTTAGATTTATTAATTTCGTCAAAAACGAACCCTATTTATTTTGTTATTTACCAGAAAGTTTTATGGGATTTAAAGGAACAGGCTGTCTAAAAAATTGTAATCTTTTTACTCAAGGTATGTCAGAAATATTTTTGAAAGTTATTTTATTAAACTGCATCTATGTTAACGCATAAAATAGTAAACATCTTAAAATATTATCCGGTTTATTTTAAGTAAATATGCTTATCCGGTGGCCCATCCTCGGGTGATCGCAATGTAGAGCGCGTTCATCCTGTGGAACAGTGTTTACCTCGTGGATTGGGCCAGCGATCTGTAGTCACCGGCAAGAGCGAGTAGAAAGTTTGCTTGGTGCTTGTCGCGTCCGGTGGTAAACTCCCTGGTCTTGGCTTTTAGAGCCAAGGCCAGGTAGGTGTAAGGCGACAGTCTCCTCAATGTCCAAACATGATACATAATATGTATTTTTATGAGCATATATTTTTAAATAATATGTTGTAGGGCACATCAGGAATTTAAATAGTTCATTTAAGATTCCTCACTGTCTCATATAGCATCTATTTTCAAAATTGGAAGACACACAAGATCATTTAATTTTATATGATTGCCATCAGATAATTTCAGAGACTCTTGACGCCAGAATCAAGAATCTCTTGTAACTTTAAATTTATTTCGAACTAGATAAAATTGCGAATATAAACTATGTATTATGTTTGAATAGTTCTGTTTCAAGACTCGTTCAACAACAAAACAATTTTAATATTACTGCGCTCCAAAACTAATGCCTACCAATTTATTATGTTGGATCACGACGTCAGAGGTGGATGGAGGTGGTTTGGTAATAGAGGTTGAATGTTTACACCGATATCCTATATTTTTTGTTGACATACAACAGATAGCAGCAATAAAGCAGTCTGACAAAATATCATCTGACGTAGAAGTGCATATGAAGGAGAGACGTGTCATTGAATTCCACCACGTAAAAGAAATTGTACTTATTGCCATTCATCGACGCTTTCTAAACGTTTACGGAGACCAAACAATGGATGTGAACAAAGTGAGGGGGTGGTTGGCGCGTTTCAAAAGTAACAGCAGCAATTTGAGAGATAAGCCAGTTTATTTGTGACCCTGCAACGCTGTCAGTCTACGAGATTAGGAGCACCTCGATCAACTCATCCACACAAATCGGCAGATTACGACCAGGGAACTAACTGTGTACTGACCTGAGTGTCATCTTCAACGCATTGGAACTATGTTGGCAACGTTGGCATATCGCAAAGTTTGTGCCAAATGGGTCCCACGAATGCTCACACAGGAAAAGAAATAACACAAAATACAAGTCTGTCAGTACTTGCTGGAACACGAGGCTGTGACAGTTTCCTGGACCGTATTAATATGATGATATAAGATGTCACCACAACGGGCTGAAGTAAAAACGACAGTCCATGGAGCCGCAACATGCGTATTCCCCAACCATCGGCGAGTAAAGTGATGTGCAATCTTTTAGGATAAGAAAGGCGTGATCCTCCTGGATTTTATGCAACCCAGACCAAACATTAACTATGACCCCCACATAGTGAGGCTGACTAAGCTGAAGCCCAAATTTCCAGTCAGGCGAGAGAAGAAGACAACCTTTCACTTGCATCACGATAATGTCAGGCCCGATACAAGTTTTTAAACCATGGACCACGTTGAAACTTTTGGCTGGACTGTCCTATGTCCTACCACATCCACCTTATAGTCAAGTTTGATGCCCTCTCACTTCCATCTGCTCGGCCCGATGCAAGATGGACTACGCGAGTCGCGATTAACATTTTCCAAACAACGGCACCATCATCGTAGTGCAGATTTTTACTAGTGTGGCATACAGACTCTTGTTCATTGCTGGTGAAAATGCATAGCCATAGGAGGTGACTATGTGTGAAAAAAGTGTTTTATAACTTAAATCTTACACTTTTCAACGGTGTTACTGTACTCATTCTATATTTTGTAGTTTCCTTGGAAATAAGTAAGAGTAATTTATTTGAGAGCACCCCTTGTATATTCGTGGCAGTTTTACAGATCCCCCTTTAAAACACATTCCAAGATAGAAACTATATATTGTACTATCTTATAAAGTGACACTAATAAACGTTATCCATTTATCGTTATCCCTCAATAAAACATTATTTAATTAACACTCTCAATTTTGAAAACCCTTATACCACATTGATTTGGTGTACATCATGTTTGTAGAACTCTCTGTTCATGATACCTTATATGTGACATTTGATTACGCCATATTTAATAAACATTATCTAATCTTAAACCTATGTATACTTCTTTTATATACACAATTTATACAAAACACTACCCATGCAGATTACCCTACATACATTGTCTCCTCTTCGGAATATGGGATAGAATAATACAACTACATGTCGTGGTTGTTGTAAGAGATGACTAACTACATGCCATGGTTGTTGTAAGAGATGACTAACTACATGCCATGGTTGTTGTAAGAGATGACTAAATTGAGACCCCCAGAGGCTTACATGGCAGAAGCATAGTCTGTCATTAAATAAAATGTTTGAGAACTGGACCAAACTCAATATGATGGGAAGTAAACGGTTCATCCGGGTGTTGCTCCTTGATTACAAAGTAATTAACAGAAGTCTGCCCCAAGTTACCTTTTATTTATTGTGTTTATCGTGGGAGCTCAATGTAAATCCAGAATTTAAGCACCAATCTCGCATTGCCAAACACTGCTGTAAAGTCATTCACTAAATCTCACAAGGCCGTAACACTGATAAGAGGAGGGAACGGTTAGGATGGTTCATCCCAATACTTAAATATGTCCAGGAATTGGTGTGGTCCTAGCCCTATTTCTTGGTTATGTCTCGGGTGAAAGAGAACAAAAGTTTAAAACGTTAAAAGACCTTTTAGTTTTGAAAGCACGATAAACATGACCACAAATCTAATGTATATCAGAGAAACTGAGTGATGGAACTCTTCTTATGCAAACCTACTTGATACTCATTCACTTATCATACTGGCAATAACAGAGATTTATTCTATTCATTCTCCTGCGGATTTACTTACTTGGTGTACTTGCGTATGGATCAGATGCAGGCATCCCAGAACAATTGTTTCAGAATCATTAGTGACGTACCCTAGGTATGTCTCCAATGTGGCTCTGAATTGATACTTGGACGGGCCGAGTATCATTAACTACTTTTTGATTCCAACAATGTTCGAATATATGAGTCTTGGAAACCATGAGAGAGACCCAAGAGTGTCCAATAGGCTTCTCGATGCCCTGCGTGAATAATCTAGCTATCCTCTCAGAATAATGTTACCACACATAATATATTTAGAAACCTTTTGGTTTTTAAACTCTTTGTATTTATGTCTGTACTAACTATTTTCTTTTCAAATATACCTCTCAAATTGAAAATACTTTTCATTTATAGGTATGGTTTATATTAAGCAGTGTTATTATTATTATTATTATTATTATCATCATCATAATCATCACTGCGCCTTACTATCCGTTCGGATTATACGCAATTATGTTTTGAAATGTAGTGTGAGTATATGATTTAATTCACATTTAATCACTAAATTAGAGATTAGAATAAATACAAGTTTAAAAACAATACCACCAAGATAAAGGTGCTATGGAAACTCACATGTGACTCAATATTTATAATTGAGGGGTTTTATGTTTTGGCCTTGACTGCGTGATAATTTAGAGGAATTGAGAATGACTTATATATCAATATTACCAGAATGTAATGTGTAGTAACCTAATGTAGTGGTCATGACAAGGGCTATATTTTAATTCTATGACACCTTCCCTTACAGTGGGAGTCAGAGCTTTCCACACCATTAGGTAGGGTCTGGACTTAAGCAATTAACCACTTGCACTGTTTTAAGTACCATGGATACGCTCATACGAATCTTCCGATACCTCGGGAAGCTTACCTGTAATTATTGTGGACTGGATAATTACGATACTTCATGTGTGCTAAATTCTCGTGTCCATATATGGGTTTGGTGTTGGTTTTCTCTGATAGAGAATGCATAGAAAAATATTCTTGTAGTTATATTTGAAAATAAAATTTCATACACTCAAGATCGCATAAAATATTATTCCCTTTAGATACACTATATCAAACAATTTTTGCCAAATAATAGGCTATAATATAAATTGATCTAGCTTCCCCTATCTAGTAAATATTTCAAGGCTTGCTCATCTGATACATTTTTTATCAACTCGAGATGGTCCGTTTCACCTTAAATAATGAATAAACTTGTTTACCCGGGGGAAATATTTGTGTAAACCCCATCGTGAAAATCCCCCAAGACAACTTTACGAAACATCCTAACCCCTTATCCCACTGGGGAGTCCCCCTATGAGATTAAATTAAGGAACCTCCCTTTCCCTAGCTCACCTCGAGGAAAACCCATTTACAAACTTCAGGAGACACCATTACTTTCAAAAAGTTTCAAACTATAAACATTAGCTTCTATCATTTTCAGGGATGACTTGGATGATAAGGCAGGTGAGAATTTAAAAGATCCATACAAACTATGTCCTTGTGAATCCCAATGATAATGCAAATAAAGACTCATGATGAAATACAATTTTTTTAATTAATAAGAAAACAATTAAGGAAATATCGAAGCCTTCCTTCAAGGTCACTTTGATCCATTCTGTCCTATAAAGAGGAGAACCTCTTCTTTCTAAAGGGATCAATGAAATATTTATTAAGGCGAGATATACGAAGGCTTTTAACACCTATTAATTTTTAAAGGACGATAGCTATCTTTTTAATAAATAGAATTGTATGGTATTTTATGCCCATATCCAGGAAATTAATTATTAATTTCTTTCTTACGTTCTTCTTTCTTGTGTTTTCAAGAGACCCACTTCCACGCTATTTATTGCGCGAATAGCAATTCATAAGGCCCTCCTTATCCTTTATCGTTCTTATCCGAAAAAAGTGAATTAAAAAAAAATCAAATTTTTCAGAAATATAATGTAGACCAAAATAATATCTTGAATTTTTTTATGTGTGTTTTATTGGTTTTTGATTGGTGACCATATGGCTACAAAGTTTGTATCTGCTACTTTTTATTATTTCAAGGTTTGTCCATATGTTAACAAAGTACATATTTAGTGGCAAGGGTGAAAAATAACATATTTTAAAAGAACATGTAATTATGATCAAACAACACTAATTATTTCTTATAAGTAGGCCTACAACTACTATAAAAGATCTGGGGTTATTGAAATTATTATAAAACTACCTGTAATATTTTGAACAAGGTAAATACAAAACAAAGAAACAAAAAAGCACAGTTACATCAAATTATGTTGCAATTTTAGTTTCACTAGTAGACGCTCGTGTCCTAGGATACAAACTACTGCGTTGAGTTGACATCTGTAAGGAATTTAATTGTATTAAATACTTTGGCAATTTAAAATAAATAAATTGAAACTATAAAATTATAATAAAAAAAGAATTAACACATTTTCTTACAAATAAATACAAATTACATATCATTTTTTTTAGAGAATTCTTTAACTTACCATTGAAAAAAATAAATAAAACAAGGCTTTATAACTTGATTCAAAGATAACACCTCCATGAACAAACTACTGTATATTGATTACAATTAGTTCTATAAACCAGTCACAGAAGGCAGCACACTGCAGGGAACTAAGAAGAATGTCTCCAAAAGGTAACAAAGACCGGCCAAGTTATGCTCAAACCGTTATAAGTAATAATTTTAATATTTTAAAACATTGTAACCATATGGTTACAAAATTTTAATATCTTAAAACACTGTAACCATAATCGATAAAGGGTAAACGGTATACTATAGGATTTCTTTCTTAAATTTGGAGAAAGCGACAGCCTTTAGTAGCACGGTATATTGACAGGGGCTCCGAAACATAGGACTGGGGGTTTGAGCTTCCCTTGTTTTTATCTTGAGGGGGGGGGGCTGTGACTATCTTAAGGCCCCCCCCACCCAATATTTCCCAAGTAAATTCAAAATCATTGTATGAAACATACATCTGTTACCGACAGTTTGATAATTTTAAATAATAAGGACATAAATTTACAATTAATCTAATATAAAACTGGGATGGCCTGATTTTGCAGTTTATTTTTATCACAAGAGAAAAAACTGTTTCACAAAAAAATATAGTAACTAACAATAGGCCTAATTATGGTTGTCTTAAATATAATCAATACCATAATAGTATAGCCAAAAGATAATACGTATTGTCCTTTTTGACACAGATAAGAACAAATTGAAAACGTTCACAGTTGAATTGTAAGTTGAATTTTAATAAGGGGCGTATTTTCAACCACAGTTCAAATTTTATTTTTGCCACATTTTATCAACCCTAAAAAATTAAAAAGTTGGATAGTCATAAAATTAATACGCTTTCTTTTTTTGATTTTGAATACAATATTTTATTATTCTTAAGCCTACGTTAAATAAGGTTGTGATAATATATTTGATTGTGTTGTATTCATGGTTTGAAAAACAACCAAGTATTTAATCAACCTTAGCTTTAAGGTCTATTAGGCTGCCTTCCATAACATGAGCCCTGTCAGGGTTGATACCTACACTTAGATTGCCCCGAAAGGTAGCAGGCTTACCTTGCATGATTCAACTATGGCGTGGACTATACGATATAAATATAGCGGGGGCGTAGCGAGGGGAGGGCTATGGNCGTGGACTATACGATATAAATATAGCGGGGGCGTAGCGAGGGGAGGGCTATGGGGCTCTAAAAAAAAAACTCACAAGTCACATCTTCCCAAAATTTTCTGAATTTCATAATGTTGATCGCAGAAGAATGTTTGTGAAACTATTTATTTTAATTTGATTCTGTAATTCGAGATTCAGAGATTGTAGTTTACAATCTAAAAGCATTAATTTAAAAAAATATGTCTGGGGAAAACCACCTTAAGTATCTTCTAGAGGCATCTATTTTGATGGTATAAAAACCTCACGGAAATTCATCTAAATAATTTTTTATTGACATCAAAATTTCTGGAGTAGGACTACTCCAAATAGCCTTTATGATTATAATATATTTTTTTTTAATTGGGAGGTCTACTCTAAATCTCTCTTAAAGCAGTACAAACTTCAAAAACTCTCCACTTTTGAGTACCACTCCAAATGCGTTTTAGAGCATCCAATTTTGAAACATTAACTGGGATTAAGAAAACTTCCTAAAATAAATAAATCTTGATATTTCTCAGAAACCTTAACATAATTCCATAGATTTACAATTTGAAATTCTCCCTACCTTTCATGGGAAATAGAGTGTACATGGAAAACAGAGAAAACCCTTAAAAGAGAATTAATTGGGTGTGACATCAAAAGTCAAGGAGATATTAGATTAATTATAAAATTTCATTTAAATTTTTAAATTTTATCGCAATAATTTGTGAAATATGAAGTAAAGAAGATTACCAAATCTTAACTATTAGTTTTATCCCCAATTAATGTGATTTCTTGATGGTCTTTGTGCCAAGAATTTTATATAAGACAATGAAAACTAGAGATTATATATGCTGGCCTATAGATTTTATTATAAAATACTGGAAAAGTAATTATTCATTGATCTGGAATACCTGGGGAAGTAACATAATATTAAAGTCTAGGCCTTATCAGCGCTGTTTGAATGTGTGTAAAATACATACATTTTATCAGCAAAAATCAACTGGTATTAAAATTATAATCAGTTGTTAAGATGGATGATATATTTCAAAATGAAAGGATATCGGAATGTAGGGCCAATGTTTAATCATAGTACAGATTGTTCATGATAGGATTTTACCTGGATGACAGTTCGAAAATCATATGTTAAGTAAAAGATCACTGTTTTGTTATAAATGTAAAGATATTTAATTACCTGTTATGTATTATATTTAAAATAACGTAAACTTAAGTTTTATCATACTATTTAATTTTTTTAAATAATTTCTTTTTATTCAACTCGAAACAAAATTTTAAACACAATTAAAAGTACTTATTCTTCGTTTTGGAACGCTATTTATTTTGTGTAATATAGTGCACACATTAATACCTTTTAATACAGGCACCTCCACTAATTTTAGCTACGATCCGCCACTGCTTCCGATTCCTCTTTTGTCCAAATACCACTGAGTAGTATCATTACCTATAAAATAAAAATATACACGGGGTCTACCTATTATTTTAAATTGTTGACAGAAAAAAGGTTACCGCTTCCCCGCCC
>CABFOV010006765.1:0-16850 GCA_902141375.1 Timema poppense | reverse complement strand
CCCAAAAAAATAATTATACAGCCCGGTGAATGAAATAATATTTTTATACGGCAATTTCCTTTAAGAATATCCAAGTTTTCTTTATATTAACTTACAATTATTACATTAATCCCCTGGTCCGAGATCTTGGAAATATCGCTAATACATGTTATGTTACACATATTATTTTGGGCTCCATATTATTTATCTAAAGCCCCTTTCCTTGGACCTAAATATCTTAAACAAAAACGATCTGAAGTTATTTTAATTAAAATGCACTGTTTAGAACTTAGAATGATTATTTTACATATAAATTAAATGCTTGAATTAATTCATAAGAGCTACGCCTGGTAATAGCATATAATAAATTATTCTTACTTTGCTATTTTAACAAATGTTTGTTGTTCAAAACTCGTGTCAATTGAATCAATTTTTGGTGTTAAGATATTTTTTTAATTTGCGGTAATTTTTTATATTCCTAGAAAAACAGGTACACCCAAGTTTATATCAAGGTAGAATATATCTGGAAATTAATGTTCTTATTATGATTTATATTGTATGACCAGAATATATCTTACCATTTTTAAATAGTAGGAAAAATACGATATAGTTTCCCACATATTTAAAAATTGCATAATGTTTAACTACATACTGAATCCTAAATGTCATTAAAATGTTGCCCAACTACGAGAGAGTTTAGATACTAGCTTGTCTTAGTTCGGTTGATAGATATTGAATATCTAAAATTTATGAAAATAATAATTTGTATCAGTTATCAATGTTATTTCTGAACTATTCATGAAATGATATTAAAGTAAATTAATTAGTATAATAAAATAAAATAAATTCTAAATACTATTAAATATCAAATATAAATGTGTTAATTATTAGTTTATGCTATTTAACTGCAGTCATCGAGCATGAAGCCCTGTCTTTAAAATTTGAAGGTGACCTGGTGGTCTAGGGGTAAGGTGTCGAACTTCTGTGCTGGGATCCGGGTTTCAATCCTCGGTCCCGGCACAGATTTATCTGATTGCCAAGCCCTTCCTTCACCTCTGACAAGAAGTGTATTAATCACAACTTGTGAATATGGGGAATGCCAGGCCTCCACCATGGTTCGGATTACACGTTAAACTGTAGGTCCTTCATTTCATCTCACAATCACCCTACCATTACACATTAACGTACGTGCGTATAATCCGAACGGGTAGTAAGACGCAGTGCTAATATTAATAATTTAAAATTTGAAGCATACTTTCTCAAATTTGAGCTGTGAGAAAATAGAAATGTTGCATATTAGTTTTTATTTTTCCTTAAATTGTTTCTATAAGTTTTGGTCCAAGATCTTTGATGTGAATGAATATTAAAAACTTTCAAATATGTAATATAATATGGTGTTATTACATGAGTTAAAGTTAATAAGTTTTAAGTATCAATAATTTATAAATATTACCATACAAGTATAACAAAAATACATATTAATATTACATTTTTATGTTGCAGTAACCTTGGCAGTAATAAGCTGAACACAATTTCTTCCGGTGGATTTCCTGAACTCCCCTCGCTTGGCATACTGTGAGTAATGCATGGAGCTATATTACTAGAGTAGGATAGCTGCTGGAGTTCCCCCTATTGGCAATCATGCTCATATTAGGATTAATGCAAAACTTTGCTGTAAGCTAGAAAGAAAGTAAATTAAGTGTCTCTTGATCTACCAACTATTGAAATAACATAAGTCCACCACTGCAAGGGCACCCGCAAGATTTTTCTTCACGTGGGGAAGGGGGGTATCGGATTTTTTTTATTAAATTGAAGCCTCAAAATAATCTTTTTAAAGTAATCCTTGTCTTCTGTAAATAAGATACAACACAAGAAAGAAATTTTAAATGTATCCAAATTCGTTGGTGAACACTTGACCTTGACGAATCGAATGGCGAATGCTGTTGGACTTGTTCACGCATGCGCCAAACTCTCAACCCTAAAGTCAGCAGGTGGCGGGCGCTAGTAATTAGTTTATTGGTTATATTCTATATCTCTGTTTGTTGGCTGGGGGCAATGTTTGAGCGCTAGCTAAGAACACTGTTGAGCGGGATTAGCTAACTTCTAATATTTATACAACCTCAGAATCTCAGGGGGAAACTGCCCCCCACCACCCAGCCCCTTCCTGTGGGCTCCTACTCTACTGAGTTACTCTACATTTGAAACAAAGTTAGTTGTAGCTGTCGTTATGTTATAACTACACTGAGCCGCGGTAGTCTTGAAGTAATTATATTAATTTCCTTACTGATATACCCACACTGGCAATAGAATAGGTACTTTTAAACCAAGATTACCTACATTTAAAAGGTGGTTCAGGACATGTTCAATGTCCTGTCACATACTAGGTAGGTTTGTACATTAATTTAGTCTTTTCCATTATAGATATTTCAGTGGAAAGGATTGTACGATTTTTTTTTGTAGAGGAGCTCATAGGCACGAAAAAGCACGTACTTGATTTGTTATAGTATTATTGTTCCGATAAAACCTTTGACCTAAACTCAAATAGAGCCTAATAATACAACCACTCATTGCCACAAATGTAAGGAACCCTACATTATAGATTATGTCCATATTGCGGATCTTTCTCTTAGGAAAGGTTTCTTTAATGGTAGCTCTCATGCCAGATCCAGTATAAGGTATAGGAACCCAAGCTATCTTAGTGTTGTCATGCACAACTCCCGTTGCCGTGACAGTTAGTTTCTCCTTGAATCGATACTAGAGGGATGTGAGACCGATACATTCATTGAGGGGAACGCTGTCATCAATTCATGCAAGGCTACTGTCTTAGAGAAAATATGGGAAGATTCAAAGAGAAAATGGAATACATTTCACACAGGTTTCGAGATATAACGACTAAAATTACAGACAGTTTCAGTTTTATCTGTACATCTTTAGCTAAATGTGTACCTTGAACATAGCCAACTCCAAAACTACATGTAAATGTCATCATGACGATGAATGATTCAAACTAGTTAAACCTAAAGGCATGTTTCCTACGATTAAACACACACTTTTAAGCGTCTAATACAACTACCTTGTAGAGAAACATTTTCCAATGTGCTCATGAACTGCCATATCTCTAAGGAAGAATGCAATCGTATAAATTTGGCTGTAAAATGCTATGGTACTACTCTAATCTACACCTATATCCTTACGTGATTTTATTAGCAGCTGTATTTGAGAACTTTAGTGAACTATTCATAAGGACGTATAGACTCAAACCAGGTTGGTCTATTACAGCACCTAACCTAGCTTATCATCCCTTTTTTGGAATTAACAAAGTACGACTAGAACCCTAGGTATATATCATAGGGTAGATTTTTTTGGCCCAATCGACACTCTGTAGCGAATTATTGATATTTGTAGTCGTTTGACTTGAACGATATAACCCTGATTCCTATCTTGTTTATCTAAACCTTAATTGACTCTATTCGACCAGCGTGTAAATTACTTACCTCATATGCATTTAAAATGGTAAAATGGCTTGGCGATGACGAGGCTACACGATTTGATGTACGGACAATAAAGGACAAGAACGAGACGGACTATTTCTTACGGGTAGTGCTCGAGTACTCACAGGAGATACACGACATTCATTCTTATTAATTATCATTAAGTATGGACATGAAAACATGATACATTGTTGACAACACTAGCTAATAAGACGGGCTACGCTATCCACTAAAGATATTTAAAACTGTATTTGGAAAACAGACCAAAACTAGTTAAGATCCATATAATATTCAGTTTAAAAAAAGCTCCCTCGAGGGATTAAGTATATTACTCTACTTGTGGATATGAGTAAGTCAACTAACCATTTTTAGAACCAAATTTTCAAACTGATAAATAACGCAGCGTTCTGTTGGCTTATATACAACAATAGGGATTACAATACGATAAAGGTCGTTACGAGGTTGGGAGAAAAGTACGGTCCAGGGAATATTATAGCCTGCCCTAAATCTAAGAATCATTAAATAATATTTGAGAATTGAAATACTAATATCTCTCGATTGATCAATATCCATTCCATTGATGTCATGGATATCACATTATTGACGATTCTAGAAGTATTTCCGTAAAAACGGATTATTTAGTAAAATATTTACCTTATATTCAGGAGCGAATGATGTAATAGCGTGAATAATCCCTCTTCCTTCATAGGTGTCCTAAGTTCGTTCCCGTCCGTTAACGGTACGGGAATGCACGAGTCATAGAATTAATACTGGTCAAGGCAGTATCGAAGGCAGCAGTTTCTTCTATATTTAGTATATCGGTGATTTCATTCTTTATTTTCGTGACAAGTAGCCCAGCATCATAAATATAAAGTATTTGCAAGTGTTAACGATTTCACTCATCTTCTTTAAATGTGACGAACAGGGAGGCGTCGTCTCATTTTTTTCTGGTACGAATGTCATCAACGACTCGTTTAAAGTCCAGACGTAGATATATTCTTGTTCATCAAAGAGACGTTTTATGAAACTCTATGACACGTTTCGTGACTGGAAGTTAAATAATATTATACGGTGCTTCCACTAGTCTCTAGCTTGGAAAGATAATCATACTGAACACTTGGAGGGTATGTCTCAGTTATCTGTTGACATAAGCTCTGCTAGCGAGACTACATTCAAAACTAATTACGTTCCCATGTAGGATATTAACTTTATTCGTTAAGATGTGCGTTCTGCCACCAAAAAGAATGAGAGAGCCAAAAACTTGCAGAGGTACGAACATACGTGGTCGATTAAAGTCAAATAAGCTTATTGCACGTGATTCAACTATTTAAGATTTCGGATCACGAAAAACATCGAGAGTTTCACATAACTGAAGACTTTTTGTTCGAAGTATCAGTACAATGCTTCCAGATTGCGAGGTCGTGGAGGAACTATGTATTCTTCCTCTCCGTAATATAATCTATTATTATTCGCTAACGATTTAGTTTTCAATCTGACAACACTAGAAAATTGATGACGTTCCAAAGGATTGAGCTAATAGGATACAAACACGCAAATTTACAGGATAGATAATTGAACGTAGACTAAACTATATCACAAGAACATTCTCAGAATGTGACAACCGAAGTTCAGGCGTTTTAAAACTAGGTATTTGTGAGATGTGTGTAGATGTGAGCAATCTACCAGCAACTCACATCCCACACGTTTCAAAATTACCATCACATCATATTTTAAATGTTTAGACAATTCGGGTATACGTTAGAAGATAGCAAGTGGGATCGAGATTACTGAGAGAGGACTGAAGTACCACATTGAGGAAGATAGTAAGGGACAGTCAAAGTCATGCGCGACCCAACCATACACTTGATGGGTAGTTATATTCTGGCACAAGAGAGTAGAGCTAGTCCATGGAAGACTGCTCCTAGACCTGCATAGTCTACAGGCTGAAGGGAGGTAACGATCCAGGAATCCTTTGTGTGAAACCCATAGTCACGCCCGAGGATGCATTGGATGAAAATATGCTAGACGAAAACGCGATGTATAAACCATTGAACAGGTCAATAAAGAAGAATGCGTTGGAATTAAGATTTTATCTGAACTTGAGCAAGAGCAAACATATGAAGTTTGTGTTTAATAAGAATAGTAAGAAGATGGTTATAACAACTATGATATGCCCAAAATTGTTGTACTCGATTGTGTATCGAATATCCCACTTCTTGGGCAAGCCTTGAGCTCAAATTTAGACATCGTTTCAATGCCTTGCAACGAGGCATTAAATGTCATGGAGGTGAAAACTATTAATCCATCAAAAGATAGTTTTGTTTGTTTGTTTGTTTGTTTGTTTGTTTGTTTGTTTGTTTGCATGCATGCGTTTGAACAAAAGACAGATAGTATCGTCTTAATTGCTGTACGTGTAGAAACTTTGTACGAAGTTAAGTATATTACCTGATTTTACGTTACCAAAGGTACTAACTATTTACTTTAAAGCTTGAAGTGAATAGGCTTGAATCCTTCCTATACAAATATAGGCAATATCAGATTCATGTATTTCTTTTTAAGTAATGTAGTAGACGAGTTCACTTGACCAAGTTCTAGATAATGTATGTTAATATTTTGCTAGAGCTTATGCAAACGACATTATCATCATATCAGCTACTTTTATATAGGGTGTGGATCCACTTCAGGCGGGTATTTTTAAATTTAATACAGAATAGAATGAGATTAAAACTCCATAAATCTTGGCTTTCCTTTGAGCAAGTATTATTTCTTGGACACATCTTGGACAGAGATGGGATATAAATAGTCGAGGAGAAACTAAATACTATTAATGGTTTCAAAGTACCCACTTTATGAACACAATTTAACCCAATTGAAGTGGGATTCAACAAGGCTTTGTCTATCTTTAAAATAAAGGTCAAGTATTAAAATTGACTCATTTGGAAGAATACTCGTTTCATAAGGTGAATTATTTGTTACTAAAGCTAAGAATCTTCAACGCATTAGAGCGCCTTAAGCTCTGCATGTGTCACAGAGTAGTTGTCAGGACAACATGATGCCACTGTTCTTATCACAGCGCTCGCCTATCACGTTATTTGGGCTGAGTTTAAGTGATACCCTGTGATACACACTACAGTCAGTCGTTTATTTGTTTAGAATAAAGCACGGTGCAACAGGTTTTAACCCGAGTTTTTGATTACTCTAGTGAAAATTAATGTTTCCGATATTAAAAAACTGAATTTTTCTTCTTTATCATTAGAAGAAAACATTGAAAACTAAAACAATGCAAGCCTTGTGCCCGATTTGAACTTAAGTCAGGTACAACAAAAGTACAAAGAAAGAGGTAAATGTACGTGCCGTTATGATAAGACACGATAACTTTATGAAGAAAATAATTCTTTATTTTGTTTTGTATGTTTGTTATTTGGTGGTGAATTGGAAAAGAGGTGGTGTAAGTGACTCAAGCATCTTAATTTAAAAATGAATAAAAAAAAAATACAATTTCGTTAGCATTCAGCTGCTTTTATAAACTAACATTTCTACTAATTTGAGTACAGCATATTCGGAAAATATTCTAAAACATACTGAAATGACGGAGAAAAATCGACAGATTCTTTCTAGACTGATATCCATTTTAAAATTCTGTGTTAACTTTAATATCACTCTTGCTGTCATATCGAAAGGAAGGCTCTAATAATAAAGGCGTATTTATGTAGTTTTGTAAATAAATCAATGATGCTTTTAATAGCCATATGGAAGATGCCCATGTTTTTAAAAGGATCTCCAAGATGGTAAAAAATCAATTTTTACCATGCATGCTTGCTGTGTGCCGAGAACAAGTTGTAAAAGAGATTAAGAAATCCTGATGATGTAATTGAAGTATCTGTACAGACTAAAACAGTCTTGGTTTTTCTACATATAATTAATGGTCGCATTCACAAACGCCTTTGGGATTTTTTGAACCCAGAAAAACAAGACGAAGATTATTCATCACAATGTATTTTGCAACACCTTGATTATATTTTAGAAAATGATTCAGATAATCTTATGTCGTAGACATACTATGGAGCTGCAGTTATTTATGCACGGACTTGAGGAAGGTGTAAATGTTAAAATAAAATAAAAAATGCTATGCTTATTATTTTTATTGTTACGCCCACTAATTAAATAAGATGGTCGAACAAACTGCTTCCAATATAACGAATGTTAAATATTTTTTTCTATGAGATTGCCGATTTTTCTCCCATTTTCCAGACAGGAGAGCGGCTTTTGACCATGTTTATGATTAAAAAATTACCTTGAACATCACAAACTCTGTAGATTTAATTTTCAATCCATGAAAATACAAAGTCTTCACTTACAGAGATGCTATTCTGGAATATCTCAAAAATATATTGACAGATTTTCCGAAAATATATTAAGACTCATCACGAGATACCAGACTTTAACGAACGAGTAATAGAAAAGTTCATTTCTGACCAGAATCGAAGATTGCATTTTTCTTTCAAACGATAAACCTACTAATAAACTAATTCTTAAATTATATTGTAGGTGACCTGACGGTCTAGGGGTAAGGTGTCGGACTTCTGTGCTGGGGTTCGGGGTTCAATCCTCGGTCACGGCAAAGATTTATCTGATTACCAAACCCTTCCTTCACCTCTGACAAGACATCTTGTGAATGTGAGGAATTCCAGGCCTCCACCGTGGTTCGGATTCCATGTTAAACTGTAGGTCCTCCATTTCATCTCACTATCAACCTACCATTACACATTAGCGTAAGTGCGTATAACCCGAACGGGTAGTAAGACGCGATGCTAACAATAATAATTATTATTATATTGTATGTAGTGTTCAAGATAGTGTTAAGAACCTATTTATATTTTTTTTGTTTACTGGTGTTTGTGTATTTCGATTTTGGACCAAACTAGTTGTTACACCTTTAAAACTTTATGGTTTTTATGAACTTTATGCTTTTCATACTTGTCAAGTGTAGTTTGTAAGCTAAATATAGACTGGAATAAGGTAAGCTGTTATCTACCTACCGCTGGTGATACACTTATCTAGATTGATCTCTATGTTAAGATGCATTGAACTTAGCTGAATAAATAAACGCTGTTATAATAAAACAGGTCTATTGAGTGATCCGATTTTGAGTGGAAATATACAGCTGAGGAAAATAAATCTTAAATCAAAATTACTATAACATACTCTAGCTGTTATAAAAAAAAACCTCAAAACTTTTTATAAACCAATATTCCCTCATATTATTGTTTTAATTCTGACACTTAGAATGTAAAATCTTTTTCAAATACACAAATTTTATATTTATTTCAATAATAAGCTTTATTTTACAATTTTGGTAACTAGAAGATAAATGTTTATAAAGAAGACACTTTTATTAACCACATGCTAAGTGTTTGTTCGTTCAAGCTTAACATAATATTTGTACAACATTTAACAATAATACTGTACTAGAGGTAGGTCACTTCTAGGTTGACATTTATTTTACTTACCTACTCTATGGGATTAAGAACTCAAAAGCTTATTGCCGTACTTACAAAAGTAAACCACCAATCTTTATCTTTAGCTAGTTCTATCCAGTCCACCTAATTACACCCTATTTGTATTTTGAGCTAGTTCTATCCAGTCCACCTCATTACACCTTCTCTCTTTCAGGTCCAATCTAATATTATCCTCTCATATGCGTCTAAGTCTTCCAATGGTCTCTTCCAATTGGGTTTGCCAGTCAGTACCCTGAAAAATGTTCTAGATACTTCCACAATGTCTTGAATGAGTACACGGTGTGCATATCAACATCATGTAACCTCCTCCACTCCTCAATAGTTTTATCCTTTTTGGACCAAATATATTTCCAAGCACAATATATTAAATTTACGACAACCTTTTATAACTCTATAATAACAAGTAATGTTCAAGTAGTTGTGTTTAAAATTTGTGTATAATTTCAAAATTTTAAACTAATGTAGCAATTCATTTCGTGTCTGACAATTTTTTATTTTATAGACGAGTGTTTCAGACAGATTGTGTGGAGCGAGCAGACAGAAGTACAGTCTGTGCCTGTCATGGTCACGGGTAGGTCGCCGGGGTTCTGGTCACGTACTCAGCTGTTATTACTGTTTATTAGTTCCGTTGGATTTATTGTGCAAATATTTTATTTATTACGTGATTTATCTTTTTGATTTTATCTTGTTTGGAGTAGTATGCGTGCATCGCATTAATGAACTACGATTTACGATATTTGGATACCTAGCTATGGTAAATAATATAGTTAAATGGTAGGTAAACAAAACGTTAATTAGATGTTTTCCCAACTGTAATAACAATTACAGTTCCAATAAGTCTTCAGGATGTGTAAAGGTTTTTAGTGGTTCCCTGACTAAAGAATTTAAACCAAATATGATAGAAATATTTTCATACATTACTGGTTACCGTCGTTGGAATATGTGGTGAGCAAAAAACATTTAGAATAATATGAATTATTTAAGAACGATGTTTGAAGAAAAAACACCTGCCTGCAAGAATACACCATATATTATCTCATTTTAAATCTAGGGTCATTTCTTCGAATATTTCCTGAGTTGACTTGCCTGTAAGAATTGAAATGGTCAAATAACTATACACTCACAAGGCCGGTAATAATAGTATTGAAGTTTTAATACAATTCATTAAATAAGCCCTCGATGAATAATTGTATCTATATTTTTTCAATTTAAACTATAAACCGATATCCTAGAAAATTGGTTTCCAAACTTCATGTCTTACTTATGAGCATGCTTTAGCCAAGGAGCCTAATTTACACATTTAGTGTACTTACCCATTAATTTGAAACGGATTTTAAAAACAAACGACCCACTCTAATACCTAATTATAACTCATTGTTAATTAAATTATGTTGAAATATATCACTCCATAATTTGAAAGAAATAATATATTTCATAGACCAAATATTTTCTTAAAAAACTTGAAGCTCTCTATTTTCTTAGATTCTCTCAAAACTAGAAAATACATATTTACAAATTGTTTACCGTTAAAATTTTAAGGGGAAGATGTTTGACCATAAAATAAGAGAAAATTTCCATTCCACATAAAGCTAAGTTCCAAAATTATATTTATTGCGATTGATAAATGGTACCTAATGAAATTGTGAAGAATGCATATTAAAACAAATTTTGGGGTCAATTTTATAGTGTACTCAAATAAATAGAATGTACTTTATTTTATTAAAATATTGAGCTACACCTAGACGCGTAATCTGAACCGATGACCTTCTGATTAAATAAATGATACGGTGCACCGCAAATACATTCTCGCTCATTTATTTAATTTATACTTATACATCTTAATATATGAGAAACGAAATAATTTACATTTTTATTACTATATTAATAAAATTAAGAGTTTTTGTTTGTGTCTCTCTGTATCATTAGCGTTGCGCTCTTTCTAACGCAAGAATAAGTTTAAACTTTAAATATCAGTAGCCCATGTGCACGAAAGTGCACCTCGAAACAAGAATTCTAATATGTTTATTGTAAACTTTAAAAATTAATTATAAAGGGGAAAGAGTGAAGAAAATAACGCCGCGAGAAAACTCTACTACTACATCTCATACAGCTGTGCAATGCGGGTTATGGTAGACCCTGTTCCCCTGGAAGTAGCACTGGAAGCCAGGATTTCAAAATTTAAAATTGCCCCTATTACCCATTTTATTTGAAAATACATTAGGTCATTTTATTTAAAGTGTAATTTTGCTTCTTAATTTTTTATATCTTATGTTTTATTAATTTTATTTAGATTTGTTATTGATTTTTTAATAATCATTTTATTGAGTGGGAATTATCTTGTTTTAATGCTTGTCCAATTGCGATAACTTAATTAATTAACTAAATATAATTTTTTTTATAAGAATTGTTTAGTCTATTTCTGCTTTGGTTTATTATATACAGTAGAGAGAAGATCACATACATGGTGATGATAATATAACTCGATTTATTTGAATGCTTTTAATATTTGTTTAGTCAATAATGTTTATAATTATTAAACCTAACTTAATTAAGGATTTTATTCGAATTGGATGGCTTAGGTTTAGTTTCATATTGCTTAGTAATTTAATATCAGAATGTAAAATATTATAATGCTGGTATGTTAACTGATTCATCAAATCGTATTTGTGATGTGGCTTTATTAATAACTTTTTAGTCTGTTAACTCGTTTTAATCTCTTTACCCTTTTTAGCATTGTTTGCCCTTTTTTACCTTTCTACTCTTATGAACCCCTTTTTACCATTTCCCCCTTTTGAAATTTTTTACAATTTTCTCTATCAACCCGTTTAACCGTTTTAAATCTTTTAACCATTTCTAGCCTTTTAATTTATTTCACAATTTTTAACCTTTTTAGTAACCCTTTAAAAACTATACTGGATTTACTTTTTACTCTTTATGCACTTTGTGCACAGTTTTCACATTTTTAACCTTTCCACCCTAAAGTATTTCTATGAGGCCTAGCTGGGTAATTAATGCAAACAGATGTGAAAAAAGGATTAAAAGTAAACCTAATCTAAAAGGGCAATAACACCAAAAGAGAAAAAATCCAAAAAATAACAAAAATGTCAAATAGGGCTCTTCAAAAGAAATGTCAGCTTTTAAAATATGTCCAGATTATATCACTATTTTGACATTATTTATTAGTCAGCCGAATTTCATGCTTTGTATCATAATTTAAACCAATAAAGGATTAATATTTAAACATAATTTAAGATTTGGTTACTATTCCTTGTGGTTTATTTTATATACTAAACATAACAAAATCCTTTATAGACTCCCCGTGTGAAGAACGAGTACACCATATAGTAAATAATAGTAATAAAAGAGCATAATCATATTTTCACCAAAGAGATTACATGAAATAATATAATAATGATATTGCTATAGAAACTTATCTGTGCTTGGAATTTTCAATTATCCAGCTATTAAATCAATATTTAAACACATATATTAGCTTTTAACTAAAAATAATGATATTTATTATTTAATATAAAAGAGTTATTTAACTAAATTTTATCTTTATTTTTAAGAGTCCTACAACATTTCGACAATATATTATATTGTGTTTCAAATAATTGCAGAGACATGGTCAAAATTTTAAATTTACGCTGATATAAATCCCATAATAGTATAGGACAGCCGATTTCTTACCAACACCCGGACATTCAAAATAACAAACTGAAAATTGTAGGGTATGTCAATGGGGGTCCCACAAACTCAGGCCTAAAAGTTCCAGAAAATCACTCTTGGGGAACCACCGCCGTCTTGGAAAATGGCGGCTAAAATGTGTTTTTCATCATTATCACCACTAGCTTTGCTCTTACGACAAAAATATTGTAGTAATATTTGAGAGCTTTAAATTTTACACACACACAAAAAGTATCTGATAATTATTTCGTGGGAGCTACCATTTTCCAGATAACATGGTAATTTTGGTTGTGAAATCACTGTAAGAAATAAAAGTATTTTAAGTGTACAGATAAACATAATAACAAGACGAAGCTTGAGGAAATAAGACAATAACCATAAACACAGTCATGTCTAAAATCCCTATAAGCTCTTCTTTTGGAAATCTACCACATATTTAAAAATGTTGGCCAAATTTAAGTTATTGGGCTGGTAAACCCTATCATTCCCCATCACTTTAGCCGACATAATATATTTTGTCATCATATCCTATAAGTCGGCGTAAATACTCTGTTGTATAGCTAAGTATTTTTCCAACTTAGCTTAGGAATCAAATGATCTATTTCTGCTTTCACTTTGTGAAGAAAGCCTTCTGACTGACGCGATAGTTTCCATACATCCTCCATACTTTGTCTGCTACTCTTAACTAAGTAGGCTAACATAGTTCGATCCTTATCTGAACTGACAATAAATGACTCCCTTTGACCTTAGCGTTGATGAGAGTCTCTGTTCGTTACTATGTTTAGTATTCATCCTATTGGTAAATATGTATTAAAGAGATCTTGCCATGCAATGGGAGCTTCGATTTTGATGATCCTTCACAAGTCTGCTGCATCAAAATATCTATTAGGGCTTAAAGTCAAATTATTATCCATGGTTCTGTCAGATATATAATTGTTGAGGCCATGTTCGTATTTATAATGGATGGCATGATGTTTTACAACCACAAACTGAGTAAATGCTAGTATTAATCGGGAAAAATAAATCTTACCTATGGGGTATTACCCCCTATCGATATGATGATCTTCCCTCAAGATTATAAAATCTTACTAATTCTTCCAGCATATCACCTTAAACTTTTGGAACATAATTTTTGTGTTGACATGATCATTGTAGATGTGTATAATGTATAGCCCATCCTTAAAAAGGATGCGGAGACTAGCGCTATCTTCCAGCATCTTCTTAGTAGTTCTAGAGTAGGTCTAACACAAGTAGAAACAATCTATTGGCGAATGCCAAACCATTCTGAAATAAGTCTTTATGTTGCATTGATTATCGCAAGCGACATCGTAGAAAATAAAAACAAAGTAGGGTTTCGATTAGGATTTTGAAACAAAGTTATTGTGTTCAGAGTAAGGAAAATAGCCCGATATCTTGAAGAGCTCTAGAAATTGAGATAAGCGCTGGGTTGTTACAATAATGTTGGCACTATCATCGCTAATGGCGGTGGCCGCTCGGTCGGTATAGCGCGCTTGCAGACTCACACCACGGAGTTGGAGTTAATTTCTTTTTATGAGCTACACGGTATTATGTAAAGAATATTATGACTCTCTGGTTTTTAAAATGGTTATAGACCTTCATGCAAATATGTTATATGTATAGGCAAAAATTAAATATTTGTTTTGTTGTTTGTTTAGATTGCTGAAGAGGAATCAGATCTCTAAAATAGACGATGACGCTTTCTCCAACCTCACTTCACTGCGTGAACTGTAAGTATAATCACGACAACCAGTTCATACAAAATTTTTGGATGCATAAATATCACCATTATTCACAAAATATTTGTCAGTTGATTCAAAAAAATGTATGTTTCCTATTTTTATATCATAGCTATAATTTCCACTTGCTACTTAACATTATTTTGAACCCCTAAACTTTCAAACTCTATCCACATTGTATTATGCTACAGTCTACCATTATTATTTAAGTTCAAAACTGATGTTGCATCTTCTTTCATTAAATCATAAATAATGGCATACAAGTAACTAACTAATCATTGGAAAAACATCTTGATTGGTTGAACACTTAACCACACATATTCACAACAAAATCTTGGCTGCTAAACTGTTAGGCCACTCATTTTGATAGTCAAATTTTACTCTGTTGAATAATCTGTACACTTTGGTTTATAGGAATTTGACAATAACTAGACTAAATTACTAACATAGCTTTTAATGTTTTGGACCTTTTTTTTTTTAATAGTCTGACCAGCCATATTAATAATTTTAACATGTTGTTTGAATAACTGGTCTTTCCGTAAATTTAAACCAAAACTGAAAAACTTATGTACAATTTTATTTTCAAAATGACAGTCTTCTGAGCATGATATTTGGATAGGCTGTTCATATTTCCAACAAAAAAAGTTTTCCTTTCAATATTATTTTTAAAATACATATACTTTTAACACTTTATTTGACACAGTTTCTTAAACTACTTCGTCATTATCATGTTTAGATGAAGTACTTGATGTATTCAAAGCATTTCTCAATTGTTTTTCATCCTCCACAGAATCATGTACTTATTTTAGAATAGGAGTGGTTGACAGGCCAACTCTTGGTGCACAAACAAACACAGCCTCTTAAAGGGATCGCTGGAAACCATACTGAGGATCTCTGTTTTTTATAAACTGGACAATTCTTAGCACCTTACTCCAGGAAGTGAATTGATTGGCTGGCATTCAAGTTGTCAACATGTTTTCTTAGTCCTAGTTAAACCTTTCTTAAGTTCTGGCCAAGCTTTTTTAAACCAGCTCTAAGTTTATTTTACATTATTCTCTGCCGTGGTCAGACTGATAAATACACGGAGCGCCAACTGGGCTACATCAAGCAACTGTGTTACAACTTCTTTTGCTCTCTTTATTTGAGGAGGTCTTAACACAACAAACTTAGTAGATGGTCTTGGTAAGCTAAAATAAATGTATAATTGCCTTCAGGTTAAGACCGGAAATCTCCAAGGTCAACTTGACATCTAGAGTACAGATGTAAAAACACTATGAGTTTATCAACAACTATTTTCTTTCCAACTTTTTTTTTATGACAAGGCTCACAAAGACTCAAAAAAAAATCTTTATATCATTTTACGCGATGTTTTTATATTGTCGAATAATTTATGTTATCATACGGTCCCCACCACCATGTCCAATAGATAAATGCGTTTCATATAAGATATGAACAATGCATTGTTTGAACAATACAACACACCATCAGATTTTGCACCTTTCACTAGCAAGATTAATTTTTTATACACTCCGGACTTCAAGAACATCATAACGTTGAAGTAACCAATAGTCACGTGTTACATTCTTATCTGCTATTTTAGATTTCTTGACTTCTTCTTCTATCAAATTTGACAACTTTTCATGTGTAAACTAAGAACTGTTCTCTTTCACGCCATGCGTACTCTGTAAAGTTTCAAACCTCTCTTTCATACGGTACGTCTTTTTTTGTTTACAAAACTCACACTTATATAATTGACCAAGTCTACGTACTAAGCACACTTGACAGTAATAATTAAAAGAAATTCAACATAAAATTAGAGTTCACGTTAACACATTTCTGTTAAAGGGTTATAGATCAACTTAAAGAAAAAATTATAAATCCTATAACAACACAACACATACACACACGGCTAACAACTGACTGGATCTGTAATTCTTAGGACTATTGTGGAGAGCACTATGTAGGAGTCATTAGACTGACTAATGGACCAATAATGTGGAGAGCCCTGTGTATGAGTCACTTGACTGACTAATGAACAAATAATGTGGAGTGCACTGTGTATGAGTCACTTGACTGACTAATGAACAAATAATGTGGAGTGCACTGTGTATGAGTCACTTGACTGACTAATGGACAAATAATTTGGAGTGCACTGTGTATGAGTCACTTGACTGACTAATGGAAAAATAATTTGGAGAGCCCTGTGTATGAATCACTTGACTGACTAATGAACAAATAATGTGGAGAGCACTGTGTATGAGTCACTTGACTGACTAATGACCAAATAATGTGGAGAGCACTGTGTATGAGTCACTTGACTGACTAATGAACAAATAATGTGGAGAGCACTGTGTATGAGTCACTACACTCACTCATGGACAAAGACTGTGGAGAGCACTGTGCATGAGTCACTACAC
>CABFOV010006764.1:5074-32557 GCA_902141375.1 Timema poppense | reverse complement strand
TTTTTTTTTGCATTTTTACATCTAAACTATTTTTTAAGCCAAAATAAATAAAATATTGCTTCAGTAAAAAAATAGATTTCAATTTTCTTCACATTGTAATTTCAGCAGTTGTTGAATGTGTCATAAGCAAAGCAACATTAAATAAAAAGAGAAAGCGGTCATTAAATTCCAGGATACTCTAGACAGCTTTCCAAGGAATGTTGAGGTCACAATGCAAATAAAATAAAATTATATATTTCTACTGAACAATTTATTTATTTTGACCAAAAATATTTTTGGGATAAAAAGTGAACATTTACTGCCCTTTACTCGCATTACCTATAGGCCTACTCCCTCCTTAAGGGTGGATGAGCAAACATTCAAGAGAGAATCACAATTCGAAAGATTAATTCATTAATAGGTACAATACATTATATATTATTTTCTAACATGTTTATCACAAAGTGGAGACTCATTTAGAGAAAACGGCACCTATAAATAATGTGCACCATATCTTACTACACGTACAGACAGCCCACATATAATATACACACTAATTAATAGGTGATAGATGAGGAAGGTATGATTTTGAATAATAATAATAATAATATTTAGCACCGCGTCTTACTACCCGTTCGGGTTATACGCATTAAGTATTAATTACTCTAGTGGATCAGGAATTGGGAAGGTTGAATTAGAGGAAGTGATCCCGCATTTGCGTGGAGGGAGAGTGGAAAACCCTTTAAGGAAAACCACCCCCAGTTCACCCGACCGAGATTCGAACCTCGATCTCCCCGTCCTCAGCAGTAGATTTTCAACATGACTAGCGCGTTAGCCAACTACGCTACCAAGGCGGGTTTTGAAGAATAGATCTACCATTATTTTCATCTAGGATGGGTGAAAATATTCTATATAAACACCCTCAAAACACCTGGTTGGAATTCTAACCACAACCTTCCTTGTTCCAACAATGCAGAACATTACGAGAGTCGCTACTTTTAGCGTGCGAACGCCGAAACTCGTAGCAAAAGGCGTAGTTTTCTTGTTTGTAAATTTTTAAACAAAATATGTTTAATGTTTAGCACAAATTAATTGATACATTGTTTTAAGTGGGTGAGATAAAAACGGATTTTAGAGAACAATACCTGGACTTTCTTCAATAAATCATTTGAAGGTGCCATTTGGAAAAATACACTTGGTTCAACTGGTCAGGATTCAATCCTCAACCAAGGAAACTCAACATTTTAAAGGTCTAATGCATAAGACATTTTGGCCATGGTTTAAGTTTTGAGAAAAGTGGTCAAATAGTCAAAAATCACTTAGCGTCCGAAATTGTGCAACCTCTTACTTAGACATGCAAGAAAGTTGTTAAGTGATTTTTATCTTGATTACAACTCATAAAATATTATTTCCTGATCAAAATTTAAAGATAACTTTTGTTTCTGGAATTATATTGGTCATATTAATTTCTCTCTGTCGTTTTGTAATTTTATTCAAAGGGCTACACATTATTATTATCATTGGCCTACACTTACCCCAATACCCCCCTTGGTATAAGTGACAGTAGTGGTCGATTACTATTCTTGGATAATTCTGATATCTATTTTTATGTGCACCACGACTTACAGTACTACCTTTTCGGGATTTCATATTTAAAACGTAGCGATTATGTATGAATAATTTTATAGGTAGTGTACCTTTATTTTCGTGGAAATATAGTGTGAAACAATTTATGAAAAACCACCCTCTGTAATACCAATCGATATTTGAACCAAAATCTCCTCATCATTGACAGTCCAGTTCATTGTGAGTCTGATTCCATGGACCTTGCAACAAATTATTCAGCTAAATCTGATATCCCACGAGTAACTGTTTGGATATATATAAGCTATGTGCACTATACGAGTAGTAGGAGTACTACTTTGCTGCTTTATAATTCATATGTTTACTGTACATATATACTTCACTTTATGGGAGGAACCGTCACGACTGATGTTAACATTTTACTTATTATTGATTGGGGGCTCTTCAACCTTTGCAGGACACCGAATAAAAAAATAATAACATGATCACATCAAATGTTAAAACAGTAAAATGCAAATGATAATGTGTTGGCATTTCACTCTGAAGAAGAACTACAGAAATATTATTAAGTCCTCTGAAGCAAACGAAAATCTGGAACTAAATATAAAAATAAAAAAAAGACACAACCACTCTATCAACACAATGGTGATGCACATATTTCACCAACCATAGACCAATAGAAATTTTATTGCACAATTTTATCAAGTGTAATAATATAAGCTATAAAAAGTGGTTCCATTATTTAAAAACAATACAGTTTGCTAGTTATAAGGAATCAAACATTTAAAAAAATTATTTTGAAGGTTAACTTAAATTTCCTCCCGAAGATTTTAAGACTCCTGTGTAAATTCCTTCCTGCCATTAAAATTAGGCACGGTAAAATCCTTCTCATCATTAGAGTTAGGCGGTGTACGAGTAGATTCCATCCCGTATTAAATGCAAACAAAGCGAGAAAAAAAAATACTAAATACATTATGAAATAAGAAAAATCTATCAAGAGTTTGAAGAAGAGATAATTTCATCATTCTATAAAATTATATTTTGATATATTTGTATATTGTGTTATATTTATACTATGTAATATGATGACTATAATAGTATTTACTGTTATTGTTTTACTATTCGTTGTCGGTTTCCCTACAGTTTTAAATAGTAGAGTAGTGGAAGATCATTATTTCTCCATCCCTTTCTCCATAGTCAAATCACGATCGTTTACATTGGAACCTTATTTACGGTTATGATTACTTTATGATACCTACTAAACGTGGCCTGTTTAGCCAGAGTTTGAAATTATCAGTCAATTGTAGTATTTTGTTTGCTATTGAGTGCATTTAAGGTGAGAAAGAAACATTTTGTATTAATTGATGGATTTCAATTTCACAATCATCTTTCAAATGATATACAACATTGGAGTTGTGTGAAAAGGATTGCATGTCCTATTTTAAAATAAACAATCAAGTTGTTCAAAACCTTGGTCCTTATAAACATGATAGACCCAATGAGGCCAAATTAAATATAAAATGAATACTATATTGAAACGTTAAGCGGTAGATGACATTTGTGCAAAACCTTTGAAAATTATTGCATCTGAAACTGTGGGCGGGCGATGTAAAAACGTTAACGTCTTACAATTTTCTTCTCATCAAAAGAAATATTCACAACGAGCGATATTATGTTCACCCTACTCTGCTGAAGTCAGATGACGAATCCCAAGACTGTTTACCAGAAATAAGAATATAAAATAATGTGAAAGAAGATAGAATTTTTACTAATTAATGGTAAAGGAAATAATGTGACTGAAAGTAACTACTGAAAGTAACATTAATATATTGTGGATTGTGCAGTGTGTGTATTATCGAATGTACATTTAAATGCAGTCCAAAATGTTTCGTTCAATTTTTACACTACGCGGACTTCAAAATGATGCTTACATGCCTATAATGTTTTCGTGTTTCCAAGTAACTCTATAGAAACATATGTCATACAATTACACAGATTTTGTGGTAAAATTTGTTCCAGAAAATACAATGCAATGCAGTCAGGGTTGCTGAGAGCTCAAATTAGAGGTTGCCGTTTTCCCCTAGGATAAAGCTTTGTAATGATATTAGTTTGGATTAATCTATTATTATTATTATTATTAGCACCGCGTCTTACTACCCGTTCGGGTTATACGCACTTACGCTAATGTGTAATGGTNATTATTATTAGCACCGCGTCTTACTACCCGTTCGGGTTATACGCACTTACGCTAATGTGTAATGGTAGGGTGATTGTGAGATGAAATGGAAGACCTACAGTTTAACGTGGAATCCGAACCACGGTGGAGGCCTGGCATTCCCCACATTCACAAGATGTCTTGTCAGAGGTTAAGGAAGGGTTTGATAATCAGATAAATCTATTCCGGGACCGAGGATCGAACCCCGGCCGCCAGCATAGAAGTCTGACACCTTACCCCTAGACCACCAGGTCACCAGGATTAATCTAAATTATGTAAAAAGTCATGGATGAAGATAATTTTTATTTTAAAGTAATATATGTAGAGTATCCTTTTAAGATTCATCCATGAAGAAACACGCGCTTCTCAGAAATAATGGGTAAAGGATTACACCTTTAAAATTATTTGTTATACCATCTTTCCTGTTAAAAGAACAACTGCACTATTTACTGTTAAAAGGAACAACTCCGCAGTATTTGTCAAAAGACGCCACTTCCCTATACCAATAAGAAGCTATCCTTCACAACACCTGTCGCCAGGACTCTTTCTATTAGTTCATTTTTACACTGTTGGCAAGGGGAGGAAAATGCAAGGGGTATATCATATATAAACCGTTTGTGCGTATCAGCCAGGCATCTCCGGAATCCAAACATCCACACCGGGATCTCCACCCACGCACAAGTCAGTAAGAGACATACACTGGCAGTCACAGTCTAACACAGTATAAAATAACTTACATTAATATCACAAGTGTGCATTAATATAAAGCATTTAATTGGAGTTTTTATAAGTGATTAACAAATGTCATTTAAATAAACCGTGTGTGAATAAACAGCCATCAACAGTTCTCTTTCTTACATTTATTAATTATACCATTCTAATTAGTGCTCGAACATGGAGCTATAGACATCTGGTTAAACTATTTTTTCCGTACAATGAAGATAGGCACTCCACCACGGAACTATAGACAACCTGAAAATCATCACAGCATTAATATAATATCAGGGAATTAATCCGTAGTGTTTCAATCGACACCCAAAGCGAGGTGATTGATTCCATAGTATTACAGCTGGTATCGTAAAGATCCAATCACTGGGGTTGGGCCAAAATATGCTAGGCTGGAATCTGAGGAAAATATTTTTTTAGTATTTTTTTGGGAGGGTTGACGTTTCTACCTCCGATGTTGGTGACTGTTTTTAATGTAAAATCATGGCTATTGAACCTCCTAGTGACGAAATAATCTCAGAATTATGTGATTACGTTTTCCAAACATATATCATCTCCGAATGAAATATTCCCTCCAGAAATTTGACAGAGTTTTCATCGTCCACGAACCACACAATAAATTCTTGTGAATAGTTTCACTCAAAATTGAATATGCTCGTACATACATCCCACCCTAATACGTATTGACACAATTGAGAAGTGTTGAAGGACGTACAGAGGGAAACGTACTTAGACACTCATCAAACAAATTAAAGGCAACATTGAAAAAAGAAAAGTTATTGGCTGATAAAAGGATTGAGTATAGTTGTCTAAGAAAATATCGATTTTTGATTTTATCAAATAGGTTTAATGCAAATTTTTACTTATCTAACATATATGTCCTAATTTATAAATGAAGTATGTAGAATAAATAATAATTCAGTAATTTGAGTCAAAGACATTTCCGAACTACTCTTTATTTTTTATAGGTTTGACCTTTATACTCAAGTCTAAATATGTGGCCATGTTGAAATAAATGTTTGAAATATAACAAAATTTTCTTAATTATTATATTTAATTTAATATATTCACTATTTTTTTTATTAAGGACGAAATTTACATGGCACCCTTAAAACGGTTGGGACAAAATTTACATTAAGAAAATGCAAACGATACGTAATCTACCATCACCAATTTTTACTTGCCATTGTTAAGGTAAAATAGTTAATGTTTAGAGCTGAAATTTATTCTAGCTAAACGTGCATATTAAGTTTACACAATTAAATATTTATAATATTTTAAATACAATCTATTTTAAATTAAAAACAGTTAAATGTGGTAAATTTAAATCAATTTTAATCGCATGTGAATAATTTCCTATTTTTTTCGCGGTAATTTATTATATCTTATTTTGTTGTACACACTATTGTTATTTCAAGTAAATTATATTTTCAGCTTAACTGTACCCATTAATTTTATCATTGTCATCAAATTTATCTTTGCAACTATATATTTTAAATGTATATTTGATGAACTTTTTTATTTTAACTGTACATATCGGGATACAACACAAAGCAGAGTAAGCCAGACCAAGAAAGGGTCAAAATAATTCGAATAGGGACAACTCCGTATCTTATCGGTGTTGCTATAGAGGAGTATGTAGTTTTGTAATTTCCTACGAGTTCTTTATTTTTCTGTCCTATCGTCATTTGGAACTTGAAAAATAATATGTTAGCTTTGTGCTTCAATACACTGTGGTAAAGAGACAAGTTATATCACAATATTCCTTGATATTTTTACATATTGTTTATCTAAATATTATAATTTCCTTTATAGCATCATGCTTAGATATAAGTAAAGGATTAATATATAATATTCACGGAATAGTGGGTATTAGTTTATACCTTATGTAAACTGTCCCATTTCAACCTCAACTGGCCTCAACGACCTAAACACATGACCCATACGCATCCGGCCGCTCCTACACACACCGGTGAACTGAGCTACGTAACCAAGTGTCTGCTGCTAATGGATGTACCGAAGACTCGAACTTACTAGTAACATCATAGATGATCCGGAAAGGCCTAGAAATTTCTACAAGTTATGAGAGACCGTAAGGTCTAGGACATCATGGGCTGACAGGTCAACACCCCGCATCTCAATCATAATGTATTTCCCTTCCCACATTACTCCCCTGCTGTCACTCGGCAAAGTGATGTAAAACTGGTCCTTCATGGCAAGGAGCTGACGTAACTGGCAGGAATCCAAGAATTAAACTTGGTGGGGTAACCTTTCCATTGCACGTACATTTTATTTCTGGCGCCTTTACCCTTTACACGTAGTATTTTAATAACTTTAAGAGTTTTGGGAAGACGCACGCTTTGATATTTGGGTACGTAAAACGTTCCCCCTACCTCCTTGCCGTCAAGATCAGTCAGCATGTAGACAACTGGTTGTCGAAACACGACACTATTAACTTTGAGAATTTCTTCGCTCCATTGACTTAAGTAGCTCTTTCTAAACAGAATTTTGGATTTGCTAATACGCACCGTGTCACTGACTTTCATTTTTGGCTTACTATTCGAGTTTGGACGCTATTTGCCGTACAGATTATCTCTGACTTGAAGCACATTGATTTCTGAAACGATGGCAGGTGCCATCTTGATACTGGAATGTTTTGCGCTGTTGTAGCCATCGACGAAATCTTGGAGTACGTCCACATACCGATACGTGTTATTTTTGGTAAAGTAGCGTAACATGTGCCCTTTCAGAGTTCTCGTGAATCTTTCCACGATGCTTGCCTTCACGTCAGGATTATAAGTGGTGTAGTAATTCACGCCTTCTTGCTTAAAAAATTTCCGGAATAGACGTGCCGTGAACTCTGTGGCTTTGTCCGTCTGTAAACTTAGAGGTTTATGACCACTTTTTTGAAAATGTCCAGAATGGCGTCTATCACGACGCTCCCCGTCTGGCACGAAAGCGTCCTCGCCCAAGTCATCTTGATAAACAGGTCGATAAGAGTGAGCAAGTATACTGCAACGTCATTGTATTTTCCGAGACTTCGCATATCGTTGAGATCGGTTTGCCAGAGATCGTCAATGTTTGACACCACGTACTCATTGCGTGGAAACTTTTTTAACGCCGGTTTGTGTAGGGTATAAGCATCCTGCACACGAAACCATTCTCGTACTTTTTCGGGATCTTTCTTTGACGCCTTTATGAGTAACGCCGCCCCTGAAAACCCTGAAAGATGAGAAGGGTCGTAGTAGATGTCGGCTAAACGAGCCATTGAACTCGGGACGGCAGCCACCTGTTTTAGTTCACCATTTTCAGTTTCTTATTCTTAGGGTGTTGCGACGGTTTAAGTGGTTGTGGTACGGGCGTTAAACCTACATTTTCATTCGTGTAGATCTTTCACAAGGTATGTGTAATAAATACAGTCCATGGCAGTCACTTGATCACTATAAAAGTTTAGACCCGAATTTTCATCCATGCCGGGAATCAAGCGCTGAACCCTTCATAAAGTGTGCGAGTAATCAAATACACTTGAACCCTAAGACAACTACAAAATACAGTCAAACGTGGTTAAACATACACATAACCCCCCTGTCTGGAATCGAATATGGGACCCTTGGGCCGACAAAACAAAATACAATGTTCTGTCTCGGCTAAATCAATAATATAATTACTATGCCTGTATACTTAAAGCACATTGGAAAACTAAATCTACAATATATAATTGATTAGAGCACTTTTTAGGCTCTAAACCGGCTTTCAACGTCATCTTTTAGACCGATAAGCAGCCACACTCAAGAAATCTAGCTTTAATAAGGTATTGGAGGAAAACAGGTATTACACAAATTTGGTAAAAATAGATATTTATGTTATAAAATAATTTCAATGGTCCGAATTAAGTTTTAGAATGAAATAAAATCATTTAATTTATATCCGTTGCTGTTTTTCAGTCTAAAGCATGGGTCGCTTTTTATATTCACAAAATGTCAAGACTAGAACTTCCACAAACCCTGTCCGCTGACTGGAAATTTACCAAAGCAACATTTTTAACCGTGTCGGGAATCAAATTAGGTACCAATAGTTTGGTATCCAGACATGCTATTGAACGAATTAAAGTTTCGGCCGAATATTGATCCAGTAAAATGCAAACGTGACTAAAACGCCAATTATAATATTCTCTCTTTTGATTAAACTTGGGAACAGGTAGTTGACAAAGGTGTAGTAGATATGTGGCCAAACAACGGTAGTTTGGTGGACAGAGAGGGCATGGATAATTATTGCGAAATAAGCTGTCTATTTACAAACTACTGGCTATAGTATTATTACTTTAAGACGGTACTTACATATTAGGCGATCTATCCCGTCCAATACAGATCAAACATTGGGCACACCGTTGCTAGCCTTTCCGAGGCCTGCAGCATGATCCTGAGGGGTTGCACCTAACGGTGGGGTTAGGTTGTGGTGCTGTATTGAGCACCGAACGCAACTAGGAGGTTGATGCTCATCGCCGCATCGCCTGTCTCCATGGGCGGTGCCCACACACCGACAGGTGAGCTCGCTTGTGAGTTACATGCCCCCTCAAGATGGCATCCAGATTGTAAGGATCCCCATAATCTGAAATTAAGTAAATACACAATAATAAGTCTCACGGGGTAAGAACACTGCCAAGACTCTAAAATTTATCGCAGGACGCTAATTTCCCATGAACCAGTCGTTCTCCACCAAGCAAATTCCATCCTCGGTAAATAAAAACGTCAATTGGTCCAAGCTATTGGTCGCCACCGGTCAACTGCCTCGAAAGACGTCCGGGGTTCATCTTCTTGCTAGTCTATTAAAGAAGAAAATACAGCTGTACACCAAAGACGTAATAAGCTAGATAATTACCATCAACACATACAAAACACTTTAAAACATACCTGAATTTATTCAATTTTCCAGTGCGTCGAACACGTCTTGATGTTTATTGTTAGTAATTACGAATTGAAATGACCTAATGTAATGATTTCGAGGTATATTTATAGTCTCCTCAAAGTGTGTGACGCTCGTAAAGGTTGCAGTTCCTTATTGGCTAATAATATCGTTTCCGCATCGGAGCTTGCCCGATCCAAATAAGTTAGCTCAGATTTACAGTTAGCCGCCAGTCACGCTTTGGCATTCATCGAGTACAGACGTGTTAGATAGACCCTTTGCTATGAGTGGTGGGGGCCCAATATGCCGTGAAGGACCGCTGTCCACCCCCTTTGTGCTTGTGTTTATTTTTTCATATGCTGGCTCTTTTTCCGTGTATATCCAGACTGTCGAGGATGGGGGGAGTTCGAGGTTCAAATATCGGTCGGGTAAACTAGGGGTGTTTTTCCACTTTCTCGGTCGTATAAGCTAGGGGTGTTTTCCACTCTCCCTCTACGCATTGTGGGCTCACTTCCCAATTATCATTCATTTAGCGTTGAGTTCAAGATTCGAATCTCGGTTGGTCGCAAAAAAACATTATAATTTTTTTGTCCCAAAGGTGTGAAATTAGATTCCTGTGTCTATAGGTTAATGACGTGCTAATGCTGGTACACATCTCGCCTTGTGACGTAAAGAGTGTGAAGGGTATTGATAGCTCCCCAAACGCTCTTTCACATTTCAACCTCTGGCAAATGCTGGTGCGCATTTCACTTGGTAACTAAAATACTAGACACCGTTCAAAAATCTTAGATGAATTTTATTTGCTGTTATTAAAAGAGACAGACCCCTATATTTATTGTTGAGCCGAGGTTTAAATCCCGTATCAATCAGATAGCTTTGGCTATGTCGTTCGTGCAAATATATCAAAGTTCGAATCCGTGGCGAACAGAAATATCAATCCTTTAGCGTAGAGTTCAAGGTTTGAATCTCGGTCGGGCAAGCTAGGGATGTTTTCCACTCTCCCTATACCCAAATATGGGTTCACTTCTTCTAAATTATCAATTCCTTAGTGGGAGAGTTCGAGATTCAATTCTCGGATGATCACGAAAAAACGTTAATTATTTTTAGTCTCACAAATGTGGGTACGTATCTATCCCTGTGACATAAGGAGTTAGGAGGGGGTTGAAAGCTCGACAAAAGCCAATTTCACATTTCAAACCCTATAAAATGCTGATGCACATTTCGTCTGGTCACTAAAATGTTAGATATCATTAACCAATCTTGCCCAAAGTAGTGGTTTAAGTACCATGTCAATCCGGATTAAATATAAATAATAGCTTTTGTTATCTCGTTCGGGCAAAGATATCAAGGTTCAAATCCATGGCGAACGATAAGGTGGGTTAATGAATTTGCAATAGGGTCGTTGCTACCCTCTAACAAGTACAGGAAACTCCTGCTAAGGTTCAAACCTACCTTAAATTTGTGCAATAAAGTTTCCCATCCAAATCTGTCCATACCACCTCGAGGGATTTTAAACTCACGGACCTCACGAAGAGGGGTATGACGAAGTGAGGGGAAGTGAAAGGGGGTCTTGAGACAGCTGTGATAGGGAGCCCTTGTCTGATGCCCTCATTCAATGCTCTGATGCAGGTGGGAAAGGTTCACTCCCTAGTCAGCGATACTGACACGCCACGGGTGGAGCGCCTGACACCGTGGACTGCATGTTCCCCAAATAAATAAATAAACAATTTCCAATGCCCCAATCCTACCAATCCTATCCATACATAGAAAATCAATTAACACACATAAATAATCAACATGTTTGGAACAAGAACCAACATGTCCGGAACCACCTAAAGTGGCAGGAGGGGGTGAAGTCAACAGCCAATCAGAGAATGAGGAGTGTTCACGTGACCAAATCTGGCCAATCACAGCAGAGCGGAATGAAACGCCGGGCCAGCTACTCATGCGAACCAAGATATTAACCTAAACTAGATTTTTAAATGTGAAACCTCATGAAAAACAACACGTCACTCTGGCAACGCTAATTTTATTTTTCACATAAAAGTTATTAGTTACTTAAACCTCCTGATATATTTGTGATGGATAGATATATTTTATCCGTCAGATAAATGCTATCTGGCGGTCATAAGACGCACTATTAACTTATCAACCAGATAAAATAATTAATTACCAGATTAATGTTTATCCAGGAGTCATAACACCGGCCCTAAGTAGAATAATCATAGGTCAGATATAATAGGATATACATGTCCACGTGAGGTATGTAGATAAGAGCCTATTTGTGTTTGGTAAAATAAGACATAGACATATTAAAGATAAGGTTATAGAGACGCACTGCTTACCCTGGCAAAACTTCACGACATGACACTGATATACATATAAAATGAATTTATATACGTCTAAATGTAATTCATATATAACTTTTTTTTATTTCAAAAAGGCTGTTTTCCATTTGAACTAACCTACATATCTATCCGCGTGTTTGCTTCACAAATGCCGCACACGTACGGAAAAATAAATCTATAGACAAACAAAGTACGTCCATTTTTTTACATATGTATATATATATTTAGATTATCCTAGTGTGTGGAAGACTATAAATGCCCACTGGCAGTTTGCAGTGTTCAGTCAGCTTCAAAAAACCAATCAAATTTATAAACATGGTAGTGAAAGATTCACACGATGCGGCTGAAACAAACTTCAAAGAGAAATACTATGATTGAAGCTGCGCCAGTATTGAGAATACGTTAACCACAGGGTAGTGTTAAAACGTGAGAGAAATTTCAAACATTCAATGCAAAAGGTTCAACATTTTAACGTTATTACCACTTTGTTTATTGGAGTATTTAACATCCATATTTTAAGAACAGATGCTATAAAAGCATACCAATTACAAATTAACTTAACTTAGGACAGATATATATAAAAAATATATTGGAAAGTAGTACGAATCCTTGCACAATTAGTAGAAATCTCATATAATTGGTTTGGTATGAGAAAGACACACTTTAAAGGAAATGTACCTGTAGCTACGTGAATTAAAATAAGAAATTCATCCAGGAAAAAAGATAACACTTAGATGAAATTCGAATCCCTACCTCACCGTCCCTAACATTATGGACTAAACCAGATTACTTATCTTTTGTAGAGTTTTTATTTAATTGTATGGCACATTTGAACGTGAGGGACTTTTCCTTATGTGTAGACTATAAGACGCTCTGTTGGCATTCCAGAACGTTGTCCAGAGTTCACCATAGGAGGTGGTCTACACGTCGTACTCGTGATGGGATTATCTGATGATAGTCATTATGATTTTGTGGGGTCGGCATGAGTCTTAACACAACTCAAGCCTAACTAACCAGACCCTGTTGACCATTGGGATTATTCCTCTAAAGGCAAAAATAACAGAAGTACCAGTGGGGAATTTAATCCAGGACCCCTAGGTTCGTAGCCAGGTGTAGTTACCACTACACTACGGAGACTGTTATTGTGGAATTGACTTGACCCTATTAATTCAAGACTGGCCAAATAAAATTTTTAAACCAAATATATTTATTACATTATATTGGTAATTTTTCCTTTAAATTTATACCTAAACTTATATTGCTGATATATTTTGATAGTTCGCTTTCATTCCCAACTGGGCAAGATTTAGTTGTTTTTTTATCATCCCTTTTCCTTAAAACTGTATAGTAGAAAAGTCCGTCAACAATTTGTCAACTAAGCCACATGGTTCGTATATATCACAATTATTACAAGAAATAAGTTTATTTACCCAAAGTTTTAGATAAGTTGAAACATCAGTAGAGATTTTTTTTTATGATACTGGCCTATCTATGATTAAGGTTTCCATTAATTTCCATATGGATAGGTGGGCACGTGGATTAAACTTAAAGTTCATCTAGCCTGGTTTGCAGGTTACAGAAAACTCGTTCAAATCATGGCTGGGTGTACTGAAGTTGGGGTATATTTTCTTCTAACTACGCCTCCTTCGTCGATACCAACAGTGAAGTTAAACTCGGGTATCCTAGACCGGTTGTAAGACGCTGTGCAAAAAACTAATTTTTTATTTCTGTTCAGGTATATTATGAGATTGTTTTACCCAGTGTAGTCTCACATCTTTATTCTAAGTGAATATGGTTTCATTTACTTACATTTAACTTTTCTCATCTTGATAATTTAGATTAGAAACTGTGTCCATTTGGGTTAGTACACCGAGCCGAGGTTTAGTCGTTTTTTGTTATATTCAAGATTTTTACACGTCTGAAAATATAGTAACTTGTCTTGGATTTCTATAATGTATATGGGTACATTAAAGGCAATGTTTATGTGTAGGACTACATATATTCTGTCCATGATTACTTCGTTGGGGAAACTTTATTTATGGGTCAAGATGTGGGTTTTTTTATGTCATTTTGGGTATTTGAGTCAAATTTTTAAGGTTTCCTTCATTTTATTAGAGATTTTAAGCCATTTTTAAGCTACTCTTAGGCATCCGTCTTGAATTAAAGTATATTTAATACTATTGATGTTTTATGAATTCATAAATGCTCAAACATATTTTTGTTTCACCCCACAGTTGTTGGAATGAGAAGATAATTTAGGAAATGTGATTTTTTCCCCCTTTTTTCTTGTGTGGTTGTAAACTACACATTCCTGTTAAGACACTGCAATAATAAGATTGAGAGGGCTGAGTTGAAAGGGGGTAGCTATTACTTCCGAGGCGGATATTAATAAATAAATTTTATATTTATCAAAGTGCAAGAGACCAGTTGATAAAGGTTTTCCATTATTTTTTAAATTGCATTTGTAAAGTTCATTTCTGAATTAGTTTTGTGTACTCATTACAAGATTTTGTTCATATTTTTAAGTAATTATATTAATTTTGGATCAGTTTATAAATAATTATATAATAATTTTTAGGTCATCAAAACAGGACCTTGCTCATTATTATGTTCATCTCGCTTCATTAGTCGAATGGACTAAGGCGCCGATCTCGCAATAGGCTGTACTGTCGATCAAGGTTTGACTCCCATTCAAGTGTATTGAGGTTTTCCCCCATAAATTGTTACCCACTAATCCGCCATTCAAATGTAAGTAAATTTACTACTATAAACTATACATTCCTCATCCTTACTAAATTAGCATAGTCACTATACAGGCCTATCTATCCGTAAATACAGAATGGTCAGTAAGACGCGATGAAAAAAAGAGTACTGCGGTTGTAGGGAACACCGTATTACATGTATTTCACTTGTTTTTAAGTTATGGAATGATGATAAATCTTTGCCGGGACCGAGGATTGAACCCCGGCCACCAGCATAGAAGTCTGACACCTTACCCCTAGACTGCCAGGTCACCAACAATATAATTAATACAATTGATTACGAAACACATAGTATTAGAAATTAAACTATATTAATCTATCTATTCAATATGCAAGTAAGTGTAATTCTTGGTCTGCTATTTTGAGTTATATTCTTGGTTAGAGGACCATACAAAAATATATTTTAAAATTCATACACGGACTATTTTTAGGCGAGTACGAAATTGATTGGTAGCATTTAGAAAGCGTCCGCAACCATAAAAAGTTTGGGAACCCCTGGCCTAGTTCACACCAGAGCTGTCAATCCCTCTCGTTACCGACTCATCGATTTATCCTGGTTCATATCTAGAGGTCACTCAATAGGTAGATACTTTTATTCACAAAGTTATGAAAAGCCGTTACTAAACATAAATCAATAAATAAAATCGCATAATCTCCTGGTATTTCCTCTGTAATTTTATATTTCAGAACGCAAAAATATATTTTTTTATGCTAGTTTGATAACTCAAAACAAAACATAGAATTAATTCACTAAGCGAAGCGAGAGATCAAAGGAGATATCAAAACCTTGCAGGGTCGAATACATATTTTGCACACCATCTTACTACCCACCTGGTCGACACATTATTAGTTACATTATTGTGAAAGGAAGGTATAATATAGGGGAAATGTGTCATTTGGCCCTAATTCAATTCCCAACCTCCTCATCACTGAAAATTCAGTCTATGGCGAGAGTGACACCATATACCATGCTATACTCTATGTGGGAGTAGGCCTACATAAGTTTAGTTTTGCTATGAACTATTAAAATGTAAAGTTTATTTTATTATAAGTAATTTTGATATTTTTTTTTAGCAACGCATCTTACCACCAGTTCGGGTTATACACTTCTTTGGAATTTTAATGTGAAATTTATAAACATATTATTTATTTCATCACACGACTTGCAAACTAACCTATTCCTAGAACAAACGAAAAACCCAGTTGTTCAGACATTAGTTCATTGGGGTGACCTGGCGGTCTAGGGGTAAGGTGTCGGACTTCTGTGCTGGCGGCCGGGGTTCAATCCTCGGTCCCGGCACAGCTTTATCTGATTACCAAACCCTTCCTTCACCTCTGACAAGACATCTTGTGAATGTGGGGAATGCCAGGCCACCACCGTGGTTCGGATTCCACGTTAAACTGTAGGTCCTCCATTTCATCTCACAATCACCCTACCATTACACACTAGCGTAAGTGCGTATAACCCGAACGGGTAGTAAGACGCGGTGCTAATAATAATAATAATAATAATAATAATATAATAACTACCACCACATCATATCATTACGGGTACGATGTGTAGATAACCTTCTATGACGTACTTTAGCAACGTTCCGTGCTACCAGTGGATGTTAATCTGCACATAAGGCGACCGAACCTGGATGTTATGTCCCTCCCGGTTATAAATCCCATACGATTAAAAAAAATATAAAAAGTTCTTAAAAGATCATGGTTTGTGTGCAGGTATTAATGAAATATTTTATATTTGTATCATGATTGTTCACAGGTTAAGTACACGTAGAATAAATTTGTCCACATTTGACTAAGAGAACCTCACGATTCATAAAATATGTTTTTTTTAAATCTCACAGATACTACCCGACTAAATACAAGGATTCCTTTTCTGTGCACAAGGTTTTGTCGGTTAGACATTTCTGGCCTTCTATTGGTGGTGGAAGATATTAAAATAAACTTTTGAGGTAAGGGCACCATGTAGATGCGTTCACATTGCCCCGATGAGATGATGTTATGATGATTATGGGGCTACCAGTAGAAGTCTTAAACTTAACTTAAGCCTCATTAAACAGACCATGGTGGCTATGTGAACAATTTCCCTTCAGGAAATATAGCTATGAAACCACCAGTAACCTAATCTGTGACCTCTAGATTAGAAACCAGGAATTCTGACCACTGGACAAAGAGGTCAGCCTAAGGGCAAGATATGGTTAGATGTACTAAGGCTCCTCTCAACCCACTGATAATTTATAACTTTGTTAGGTAATGCAGCTTGAACCAGTTATCGCATTGTGATGCCATTTTGGATATTATACTTAAAAACAAAACAAAAATCCGTGGATTAGATTGAGACCAATAAAACTGTTTTACCATATTTTTAAACAATATGAAAAATTATAAAGCTATTTAGAAATAAAGACACTATTAAACTAATCCCAATATATATTTTCAATTGAATCAAGATGACCTCACTTTGATACGTTTTCTGCTTAGATTGTAATCTTCTATCATATTTATTGGTTGATAGACCATTCAATGGCAACTTTGAATCTATTTGTTTGATTAATGTATATTTTGTTTAGAAATGACTGTCGATTTTAGATACACTTAACTAACTTGACAAGACTTTCTTCAGGGACGCTAAGACCAAGGTTATATAATCAGCTATCAATGGTGTTAAAATATTACAAAATAAATTATTTAAATGTTTATCATGCATATTCTTGAATTTTTCTTATTTAGATTGTTTTCATGTAAAATTAAGTTTTTGTTAATTATATCACTAGGTGATAATATCTTCATAGAAAATAAAACACTTGAAGTAATTAAAATGCTTAAAACCCCTTGTTAAATTTTATTTACCAAGCTCTTTAACGTTGTAAATATTGTTTTACATGGGGCTAGTTAAATAGCTATATGGTAATTCTAGTATTACATTTGTAGTAGTTGTATACTTCGCTTACCATGAAAGGTAACAATCCAGCCTTACCTATTTCCATTATGCGGTGACCTGGCGATCTAGGGGTAAGTTGTCAGACTTCTATGCTGGCGGCCGGGGTTCAATCCTCGGTCCCAGCACAGATTTATCTGATTACCAAACCCTTCCTTCACCTCTGACAANAGATTTATCTGATTACCAAACCCTTCCTTCACCTCTGACAAGACATCTTGTGAATGTGGGGAATGCCAGGCCTCCACCGTGGTTCGGATTCCACGTTAAACTGTAGGTCCTTCATTTCATCTCGCAATCATCCTACCATTACACATTAGCGTAAGTGCGTATAACCCGAACGGGTAGTAAGACGCGGTGTTAATAACAACATTTCCATTATGATATAACTTATCTGATAGGGTAATAGTGAGGCTTGCACGCTTTGGTGGCCGAATGGTCCAAGGCGTTACTTTCGCAGTAGACTAGACTGCTGATGACGGGTGGATCGAAGTTCGAATCTCAATCGTATTTATTGAGAGTGATTTTTAGAAAATTGTTTTCCACTCTCCCTCAACAAAAATGTGGTTTTACTTCCTCTAAGCATAACCTTCCTAATCCCTAAAACCATTAGCTTAGTTAGAATATAAATGTATAAAACTAACGGGTATTAAGACGCTAGAAATAAAGAAAAAAAGTAAAGCCAATTAATGTAAGGCTAAGCTTTAACCATAACGGATTGTACCTAATTCTAGGTCTAAAAAAAAGGCCCCAATAAGAATTTGCTTATAGAGCCTATTATATCATGAATAAGCCATTGTCTATAAGTATATTTATATTAAGCACAGCGTCTTACTAACCGTTCGGGTGATACGCTTTAAGTACTAATTACGCTAATGGATTAGGAATTGGGAAGGTTTAATTATAGGAAGTGAACCCGCATTTGCGTGGAGGGAGTGTGGAAAACCGTTTAGGAAAATACACCCCCAGTTCACCCGACCGAGATCCGAACCTTGATCTCCCCGTCCTCGGCGGTCGCACTTAACACTACTAGCGCGTTAGCCAACTACGCCACCGAGGCAGGTTCTATAAGTATAGAACTAGGCATATTATACTAGTATAATCTTTGTTCTTAGTTAAAACACAAATACATTTTTTTTCCCTAGATCAAGACATACGTTGTTTAATTATGACCACATTTTTTTTTATTTCAGCACACAACATCCCTGGCCATTTGGCCACGGGCATGAGATGCGAAAAATGGTTAATTAATACAAACGCTCAAAGTGATAAACATAACTTCCACTAAGTAGCAAGAGTCACAATTTTTTTTTTAATATATCTAGTTAACAAGGGACATAAAATAACCACTAATTATATTAAACCACTTGCTTTTATTAAACACACCCTTTGGCAAAGCAGCCAATGATACATTTCCATCATAATTTTCATGCTGCTTTATTTTGTTTATGACAAAAACAATGTATCTACCATAAAAGTTTTTTTTGTTGTTGTTGTTGAAGCCTCTCAGAATAAACTTCAGACAATATATTATCATTACTTGAAAGTTTCTGTTTTTTTCACACCCCGAGAATATTTACAAAATATTACATAAAATAAAAATAATAGAGATAAAATAATTAAAATAAACCATAATGTATAGACCCTTTTAATCAATAATACTATACATATTATATTTTTTAATACCAGTGCAGGTAGGACACTTTCAGTTCTATTAATGGAGTGTGGAGATGAGAGAGTTAGAATTTAAATTAAATGTACCAGTATTTGCGTGATAGGAGGGAATAGATAATTTTTAATTATTTACGGGAGAAAGTGTTTAATCGTAGCTATGAACGAATGGTCTAATATTTAAGACTCGCATTCTGCTTGGTTACTGTTACTGGAGGGGCTGAGTCTCAAATTCCAGCCAAGTGCACAGGAACTTACCACATCCTGAATTTATACACATGCGCGTGTAGTTTCAAGTTATCCTACTCATAATGACGGATTTAATAGTCTATTACAACTATATAGCTATTATAGTTATTAAGTACGGTTATAACCGCATCTAAATTATTTAAATCGAAAAAGACACATAGACAAGGGAATCTAACCCGGGACCTTTGGCTTAGTATGACCAGTTTCTTACCACTGAGCTATCCAAGAATTTACCAGTACCCAGGATCATTCTTCATTCATATTTGAAGGCAGATTTTGTTATGTACAGTATTATTATTTATCATTATCATTATAATAATAATAATAATAATAATTATTATTATTATTATTATTAGCACCAAGTCTTACTACCCGTTCGGGCTGTATGCACTTACGCTAATGTGTAATGGTAGGGTGATTGTGAGATGAAATGGAGGACCTACAGTTTAACGTGGAATCCGAACCACGGTGGAGGCCTGGCATTCCCCACATTCACAAGATGTCTTGTCAGAGGTGAAGGAAGGGTTTGGTAATCAGATAAATCTTTGCCGGGACCGAGGATTGGACCCCGGCCGCCAGCACAGAAGTCTGACACCTTACCCCTAGACCGCCAGGTCACCTATGTACAGTACATCCGTAAATCGTCAGGCACATATAATAAACCAATTAAAATCATGAGCTATCAGATAACGCAGCCCTATCGATTCAATGATGGCGTCTATATCTGATAGCTCGCGATTGTAATTTAAATTACTATCCTCCCCCTATTTTTGCACCACTGCTAATGATTCTATGTTAATTACAAGCTTAGTGTGGGCCGATATAAACCTTGCCTATGTACTAATTATATTTTATAATTAATAATTTGTGAAATTTTACAGTAAATATGATTTTATTGCTCTTTTTATATTTCGTTTTTCTCAAAATAGTTTGAAAAAAAAAGTGTTTATTATAATACATATTTTAAATATAAGGTTATATACCCCAATTTAAACTTTGTCAAGCCATAGTAAAAAAGAGTTTGTATAATATAGAAAAAAATATCTACAATCCACAAATGTAATATTAATGACTTCTAAATATAACTAGTATAAAGCAGTATATTTACATGAGATATATAAAAATATAATGAGGAGGTATTGGAAAACAATCAATAAAATTATGTTATAACACCATTTCTTGTAAACTATGCCAGGATTTGATACACAAATTGCTTGTCATTGGTAATTATAGTTTTATATCTGAAAATTTTCATTTCTGACATATTATCACTTTAATTACCTACCTAATATTTTATAAAAAACATCTAATTGCATTTTTTGTTTCATGAATTTTGAGACGCTGTAACTGTCGTTATGAGTAGGCTATTGCATGATTTTGGGTCCTTTGGCTAAATGTAATAGGATTCATAATTACACATGATATGAGTGCTTTTTAAACACTTAAGTAAATGGTATAGATATGTTTTATATAACGATCTATATAATGTGTCTAAATTCTCAACAGATGAAGGCTATCTATTATTATTATTATTATTATTATTAGCAGCGCGTCTTACTACCCGTTCGGGTTATACGCACTTACGCTAATGTGTAATGGTAGGGTGATTGTGAGATGAAATGGAGGACCTACAGTTTAACGTGGAATCCGAACCACGGTGGAGGCCTGGCATTCCCCACATTCATGAAGGCTATCGATAAATATATCAATTTATTTTTGTTTAGGCCACTATTGCTTTTGTATTAAGGTGGGATTGCTTATAGATGTATTTAAAGTTTTTTTATTTTAACCAACTTATTGTATCAGAGCCCTGAGCTACCATTTGACTAAACTCTAGAAATGACTCAACACCCAATATAATGGAAGTATACTCTTCCCTATAAGTGACTAAGTCTCGAATCCAAACCATTATACAATTTCGTTGTGTCACATAATGCTTAATTTTTTTTTATAACAGCCTAGGTTGACTGGGGAAAGTATTCAAGATAATGATAGAGGTATTTCATTATATAATATTTTATTTTATTTGAATAATTTATTTAAAAAACTTTTCTATAAATTTCACTTGATAAATTTCTTTTCTCAAATCTCTAACTGGCATTTTAAACAACTTTTGTTACATTTGGAGTGCTGAAAATTGACACACTTACTTAACCCCTATAAAAATATACGTAGTTGATTAAAGTTTGAGGTTAACCCTCCTCTCTTATTAAATTAGAGTACTTAAAATATGGATAACCGACTTCTTGTCTGAGGCAGTAAAATATTTAAAATTGCAGCCTTAAAACCCTTCAAATAATTTATCATGGAATACATTTATGTCACTGACACTATACAAAAAAATTGAAAATAAAACACTGTAAGAAACAAATGATTCATGTAGATAATCAAATGCTTTACTAAATGGAACTAAAAAGTATAAGATGCGTTTTCTTCTATTCTAATTAATGCAATCTATATCGTTACATAAGTTTTTTGGTCATTGTCTGACTGATAAATCCAGTTATAGTAGATGTGGGAGCCTAATAGTGACTAATAAGTTGAAAACTACCAAAAATTCTTTTTGTTTGAATAAGAATAATTATTATGACTATAATAAAGAAACATTTATTTTCTATTTTTTTAGTTCCAGTTAATGTTAAGAGAAGGGTTTGATTATTTTTACAAAAAATATTTGTATTTACTTTTTATTCCAAAATTAGTATAGCTTAATATTCTATTAAAGGATAAAGGTTTTATTTCCTCGAATCATAATATCTGGAATGAAAGAGTAAAATCACTTTTAAAAGTAAATAAAAACAAAATTTGTATCCTATTTTGTTGAAACTATTTACATAAATAACCGTTATCTAGCGAAGGTGACAGAAGCAAACCAAGTATTTGGAAAATAGTTTATTAAAATGTTTTAGGTTAAATTCATTTATCAAACTAAATCAACTTCGGGTATTGATACCAAATTAGTATTAAATTTCCTTGACCAAGGATTTCAGTATAAAAAACTTGTCTGATACCATTTAGTGGAGCTTAAATACTTAAATAACTGTATATGGCTTGTCCTAATAATCAATTTTTTTTTAATTTTGAGGTTAACTTTTGATTATATTTACTTTAGGTGTATTTATCATGTAAGTCGTCTGTGTTTAGAAGAATATCCCAAAATATAAATATAAAACAATATAATTATGATATTTATTATAATTTGGATTTATATTGACACCACTAGACCCTGACTCTGAATTGGGGGACCAGTCCAAGAATAAATAAGAATTGAACTTATGTTATACCTGCAAATTGTGAGTTTTGACAGTTTCTCTCCGGCTTTTTGTAGTTAACTGAATTCCCTATATATATATATCTTCTTAGTTTAACCACACGTGTTAAATGAATGAATAATAATTAGACACATTAATCCACATTAATCGGTAACATTCTTTAAATTATGATAATAGAATGATCTTGAAATTTTTCTTATCACTAGTTATACTACCTGTTGAGGTCATATGCATATTATAATAAACACTTATGGGTTGAGATGAGGAAGGAAGCATTTTAGAGGTAATCTACCTTTATTTACGTGAAAGGAGAGTAGAAAACCATTTAGGAATAACCACCCTCAGTAGACCCGACTGGTGTTTGAACACCAATCTCCCCGTCATCAGCAGGCTATTCTAAAACTAGTGTGTTGACTTAGACCGTTCGGTCACTGAAGGTGGTATTAGTGAAGTGGTGTGGCTATTTTTTTTTATCTCGCAATTATAACTTTATTAATAGTTTAATTTTAAACTTCTTGGGTCATTATTTTTTTACGTCTATTCGTCAGGTTTTCCATCACCCTCTGCGTAACATTTCTGGTTCAAATAAATTATTTACCCCCTCTGAGGGCTAGTGGTTTAATCCTGGTTTACACCCTCAAAGGACTTAAAGGTTAAGATACTTATGGTTTAAGTCCTTTACTATCTGTGGCAATCAGTTGCTAGTAAGCTCACATGGTCTTAACACATATATTAAGCTGAATATTTTAGCTTAACAAATCCTCTTAAATCAAAATGCAAGCAATTAATATATGTCTAATTTACCCTCAATGGTGGGCATGCAGACTAAATATCAGGCTCATCTATTCTGATCTGAGGCTGGCGCTTAAGACTCTCTATCAAAGAAAATGTAGGTGCATTCCTCTTAATTTTGCCTTTCTTATCCCTACCTCATTATCTTAGTTTCTTATATGGGTAGAAAGATGAGACGGACAAAAAATAAGCAGGGTATTGCCTCGAATTGAATCGCTTGGCATTTACTGATACAAATTTTAATTTACACTTTAACAATAATTACAAATATGAAACTTTAATATGATTCATGCGATGACACTACCATGACTATTAAAATGAAGTTTCCATAAAACCTGGCTAGTATAATGATACCTCGGCCTTGCTAGTCCCCATAGGATGATATGGTCTAGTCTGTGAATAGTGTTCACACAGCCAAGTACTGCTCGAGTACTCACGAAACTCCATGTTCTATGACTGAAAAGCTGAAAATGAGATATAAGGCTGGATTATAACATCAGCTAAAATGTATTCCATTTAAAATTTAGAGGTAATGTTTCATTTCAAATCCACAATAGTGTGAGTAAGCTTACATTAGCATTCTTAGATCTAATGAAAAATCTACCAATATGATGGTCATGGATGTGTGTATTTGTTTTTCTATTTATCTTTGGTATATTGAAAAGGTGTTGGCCAAGCTTGGTATACACACACTGATCACCCTGAATAATAGTAGTCTTACCTTTATTATTTCACTATGACCCCATCTTAGAAGTATTTCCATGGTTGAACCATGTATGGTAAGCTTGTTACATTTCAGATTAATTGGAGTGTACCTTGAAAGCTGAATCCTGAAAGATCGCACATTTAACATGCACGTTTACCCTATGGCATAGCCTATAAACACAGTAAAGGCTTGTACACTTCTTTTAGCCTAAAATGTCGCAGTCATTCCTTGATGGATTACACTATGTGTCTACTTATAGCCTGATCCATACTGGAAAAATGCAAGGAGAACTTTTATGGTAAATGAAATTTACATACACGGGAAAAATAATTATTATCTTACTAGGGTAAGGTGACCTGGTGGTCTAGGGGTAAGGTGTCAGACTTATGTGCTGAGGCCAGGGTTCAATCCCCGGTCGCGGCACAGATTTATCTGATTTCCAAACCCTTCCTTCACCTCTGACAAGATGTGTATTAATCACGACTTGTGAATGTGAGGAATGCCAGGCCTCCACCGTGGTTCGGATTCCACGTTAAACTGTAGGTCCTTCATTTCACCTCACAATCACCCTACCATTACATATTAGCGTACGTGCGTATAACCCGAACGGGTAGTAAGACGCGGTGCTAATAATAATAATAATAATAATAATACTAGGGTAATAGGATTCATGAAAGTTATTATTGTTTATCAAAAATTGTTGCTGAAATAAACTTAGGAACAGCATTTAAAGTTATTATGTTTCCAAACACTCCTATATCGCTTTGATAAGATTTTAATTATATAAGGTATATTGTATCTGCTCATTGTTAGATATAAAATCCACCAGAAATACAGAAAGTTTTGTTTATTGATTTCATATGAAAGTTTCCAAGTTTTCATAGTAGATTATCACCAAGCTGCGATCATCATGAAATGGAAAATAGAATACGAAACTTGTCATATCTGTGTTTAAATTTCCTAACAAAAGAGAATATACACTAGTAAATTATAATTAAGTGGAGGCTAATAGTGTATATTAAAGACAATACTAATCTATAATAGCAATAAACCATTTAGCAATACTATCTTTGTAAGAGTGAATCTATCAAATATGGGATCACAGCTAGCTTTTAATTATTATTATTATTATTAGCACCGCGTCTTACTACCCGTTCGGGTTATACGCACTTACGCTAATGTGTAATGGTAGGGTGATTGTGAGATGAAATGGAGGACCTACAGTTTAACGTAGAATCCGAACCACGGTGGAGGCCTGGCATTCCTCACATTAGCTTTTAAGTAATTGTTTTATAGAAATAGTAGCAAATATGATCAAACACATTTGACTCTAAAGGTAGGATATTTTTATAAATGCACAATAAGGTTTAACCATATTAACTATTACGTTATGGCAAATCGACATGTGTTGAAAACGTTATTTGAAAGTTCAATGAGGATACTTCTTCCACAACATATATAGATAAAATTAGTTACTCCTGGTATAGAAATAATTAGTCAACCAGCCAGTTGCCAACATTAAATACAAATGCAGCTGATGACATATTAAATTAAGTATTTCTTTTTTGTAGAAAGGTGGGATACCACTCTTATGGCGTGTATGCTTAGTTAAGCTAATCAGGTAGGGTTTAGGAAGGTTAATTTAAAGTAAATTTGCCCGCATTTGGGTGGATAGAGAGTTGTAGTAGTAACTTGAGTGGTCACGTGGTCTAGGACATAATTCTCCTAATATAATAGATTGATAAATATGAGGAGATACCTCTGAGCAAATGTGGATACACTTTTCCTAAAATTTTACCTTACTCACCTTTATAATTTTAGAGTTAATCATGTATGCGTATAGACCAAACGAGTAGAGGTACGCGGTAAAAAAAAATCTGGGAAGCTATGTATAGAAAATCACCCCTTGTACACCCAGCTTGGATTCGAACTTTGACCTTTCCATCACCAGAAAACTGAACCATATGAGTCTGACCCTTATACCACATCCCACAAATACGTGTCCATTCATTCGTGCGTATATTTATTATTATTTAGCACCGCGTCTTACTACCCGTTCGGGTTATACGCTTTTCATGCGTATAAAGTGGATATATTGGGTGTAATGTTATTAAGATCTCTTTTATGTGATTTATTTTCATAAGCACACCTGCCTTGGCCACATTATTTCAAGTAGGTTCTATCGATATGTGTGAACAATTGAAAATCAATATTTTCCAAAAAATAAATACATACTAACAATATTTAGTGAATCGATGGTTTAAAGGATAAGTATTAGTCTATCAACAACTGTCTGTCTCGACTTTATTTTGGTTAAAATGATTTGAAAGTTTAATATCGTTATGGAACTATAAATATTTTATTACAAAATTTAATTTACACCTTTCCGAAAATCAACAATTTTATTCGCGTTAGACTGTAACATATCACTTAATTGTTTGCTTTCAAGCCAATTTTGGCTTTGAATCACATTTTTATGTCATTATCCACCCAAAATAACTCAAACACAAATTTGGGAACAAATTTAGTTAAAAATTTATTTTGATAACAGTAAAAAGCATATTAAAAACTAATAGTGTAACATCATGAATACAGGGGACCAATATAATATGCACTATGTGAGTCAGCTAATAATAATTTAAAATTCAAAATTAAATATTTAAATCAGTCATTTAATGGTGTAACCTCCAAGAAAATTTTTATATGACCAAAAAAATTGCTTTTAAAGAGTTTGCAAATAAAATGGGATGAAGCACTAGTTTTAAGGTTCTAAAATTGAGTTGGAAAATAAAGGCCTACTTCAAAATAATATTCCTTAACTCATTTTTCCATACTTTCAATAATCTTATATGTACCCACAAAATAAACTAAATGGAAAATTTGTGCTTATGCACATTGTTCTTATGTGGATCTTCTGTATTATATACTAGACCCTTCCCCCTCCTCCCCCCCACATTAATATTTTCAACACACATATTGAAGAATCATCATAGACTCTACCATAAAATATGAGTGACTATCGACAATTTTATGAGGAATAAATTAAATTTAAAAAAAAATAAAAAAAATATATAGACTATGCTACTCGCTGATAATGTAGCTTTATATTGGTGAAAGAATTTTTTAAATCGGTCCAGTAGTTTTTGAGTTTATCCATTACAAACAAAAAAAACAAATCTTTCGCCTTTATAATATTAGTGTAGATTTGCCGTGGTGGTTGCATACTCAATCCTGGTTGATACAAGTTTATTTCACTATCTCAACAAATAAGATCGACTCATCACTTGCCATTAAAATGGAGTGGGGGGGGGGGGTGGTTGTTAATGAAAT
>CABFOV010006763.1:8844-32558 GCA_902141375.1 Timema poppense | reverse complement strand
CATGACAGGCCAGCCTCCCAACAGAAGTGATGGTAGTTGGACCAGTCTAGTGTAGAGTAATGTTCCTACTTAATGAGAAAGTCCATGACAGGCCAGCTTCCCAACAGAAGCTGCGGTAGCGGCCTGCTCTGAACTAGTCTATTGATCAATCATCGTGTGAAAGTTCCTTAAATTACACGTCCCAACATAACTTACACAATGCGGCTGCGACGAGATGGTTCATTCTCGCTTTGGACCAGGGTAAAACCAGGATTATGGTGGACTCCAATCAATCACCAATCACAACCTCACCATAGCCTGATAATAGCCTGAAGAATAGTGTCTGTTACATCAAGAACTCGAACCAGAGTCCCACTTAGACGACAAACATGTGAAACCCGATGTGGTACCACCTTTAGAGCTCGGCTAAGGCTGGTATGGTACAATAAACACATTATAAAACACAACCTCACGTACTTTGAGCCTAGTAGTTGAAGAACCCGACGTTTCCCTGGGGATTTTTTTTATTAGTTTAGTGATTGTTGGTGTAAGGCAACATTCAAGTTAATGCATTGATCTTCCTGCGTTGCTTGTGGTCTTTTTACTGCCAACCCAATTTTTAACTAACTAAATTCTGGTTTCAAATTTCTCGTGCACAGGGGCTAGTTATTTTTAAATTTAAGCCTCCTGCTTGTAGTATATGCACGCAATGATTATGCCAAACAAACTCTTTTTTTTATTAACATTGCTTTATTGCTGACCCAATTTTTATATATGATAAAAAAAAATATTATATTACATTTTAAAATCCTCTCTTTGAAGTGCTACATTTTCGTTTACAGGGTCTATTAATTTTAAAATTTCAGACCTATGCATGCGGTTGATATTGCGAGTTTATCATAGAAGACAAACCATTTATTTATTTTATTAATATAGGCTAAATAATAAAAAATATTAATATTGAGATTATATACTGTAATACAATTTTCAAAAATCATCTATCGGTAAATTTCCCCTTAGTAAGTTTCCGTAAGAAAATCAAACATTAATTTAATAATTGTATAAACACTATTCTGATATAAATTTCGAATAAAATTGCCATTGCCATTTTTAAAAACGCAAAGGAGTTATCATTTCTCACATAAAAACACTTCAGATTTCAATTTTAAGTAAAAAATATAGAGTTGATTTCAAGAATTTTCAAATAAAAAAAATACAGAATTAAAAAAATTCCCTGAGGCATGATTTATGTAATATCTATGTATCAGTTTTGCAGAAACTCTATCAAACCATCCCAGCTGAAGACCCAGAGACAAACATACATACGTAGGGATGTACAAATTTGTATTACCCACTTTGTTTGGGTTAAAGGGTACATTAAACGTCAAGATCCATCATAATCCCAAAGGTTGAACATTTTCATGATTACAATATTTTGTCTCTGTGAGAAAGTAAAACGGGTCAAAATCTATTCTCGATCACCGCCAAGGCCATCAAGTGTCAGTGATGCATTGCGTCCAACCCGGTAGCCGAAAGACGAACAAGACAACTTCTGTGTCTGTCTCTTTCCTTCTAGTAAATTCATCGGCTAGTGAAAGTCCGACACGCCGCGACCAACCAATCGAACGGCTCCGATAACTTCTAGAGAGAGAGAAAAAAAAAGGATACCGACAAAACAATCGAAGTAAACATGGCCACCTCTATCATGTGGCGAGTATTCCCGTGGGCGTTATCATTAACCTGTCAGTGGAATTGGTAGGGTACCCGTTCGCCGCGTACAATGGGGTGTGGAGTCATTACACGCGTGTGTAATGCACGCGCACTTAGCCAAAATGACGACGCATCTTCTCAATGGGGGATACATTTTTTCCCCGTCAGAGTATCTTTATTTTTCCCTCTCTTCGTACCTCCTCCCTCTCATCACTTCTTCAAATGTTCATTGTGTACGCGAATTATCGTTATAATTCGGGTAATTAACTACTTTTTTTTTCTATATAATCAGTTTTTCGTCGCATACAACCTGTCGATGTATGCTACGAGTTACGTCGTGCACGAATAGACTAAGTGCCAGAAGGGAGATAAGGTTATTTAGGTTATGAATATTAGCTCAGGAACATTTTCATAGGATGGTCATTCATTATTTGACTGATGCAAAAATTTACTAGATCTACTTTCACGTATTCATACGTAAAGTCAGATGATAAGTAGCTGCCATTTAGATAGCTCTTATCAGTACCTAGAAAATAAAATTATTAATAAAGTAAAATGTTAGTAGGCTTTGTGATGACTGCAATGTCTTTATATATTGGGTATTTTTCAAAAGGACCTTTTTAAGAAAATGGGACTGTATATATACACGGTAATAGCTAATAAGTGACGTGGCTGGAAATACAGTGTTTTTTTAGTGTTGTGGTTTCTACAAATTGTGTTATTACAAACGAACATAAATTGTTAATGTATTTAGTTGAACTTTATATTTTTGCATTAGGACTGACCGGAAGTCGTAACTATTTACTGGGATTGGAAGTATGAAAAGGGTGGAAAGAGGCGGAGTTAAAAAGGAAAAAATAGTAATTTCTTGAAATGACACGGTAAAGAGTAGACATCTTTTTTAAGGCAGGCCTGTAAACATTATAAGTGTGGACTTGTATCAGAACAAGTTTTTACACAAACTCCCGATTATTCGTGTGGCTGCTAACCGGCTGGCAATGACCATCCATTTTTTTTTTTTTTCAATTTTAATTTTCATTATTTGACATTGTGGGGCCTAGAGTTCCGAAGGGCCACTGTTGACCTTGTAGCCTGGCAAATATAATTAAGTGTTAATTTATGGTTTGACGAGAGATGAAATTTACCGTCAAATTGAATTATCCGGGTTCTTTTTCTTGAACATCCGTTCGACTCCTACCTTTTATTGGCACGGACATCGAGATTATAATGTATTCTTACAAAGGATATTTATTAGTTTAGTTTTATTAATATTATTATTAGCACCGCGTCTTACTACCCGTTCGGGTTACACGCACTTTTATTAATAGAAAAAAAAACTAATGAGAATGTGAAATTTGCTCATTTTAAAAGAATCTTTACGAATATTTGTGGAGCAAGAAGACTGAGCTTGATGAGTAGTCGTCCTCTGCCAAATTCAGTTTTTCTTACAACAGAAAATTTTTAAATTATTTCATGACTAGAGTTTTACTCTTTACCTTGGGATAAGGATTATCGTAATTTACTTTCCTCTCTTTCTTATTGGCATTACAAATATGGGTTGTAGGTGGAGGGTAAAAGAGAGTATAAGCTTAAACTGAATAAAGAAGGATTTAAAGAAAATGACACAGACCGTGTGTCCTGAAAGCAATTGCTATTTTTTCGCTTACCGAGATGGCCGCCTTAATTTGAAGCGCTACTGTTGCGGATGGATCGATACTTGAATACCAAATAAGTTAACACTTTTAGCGTGCAGAGAAATGTATCATAGTTGAAATCTAGGTTTATTAGTAATCAGTAATTAATTAAAACTCCGTGGAGAGAATATAGTGTCAGTTTTAGAATTACGTTAGTTTGTTAGTCATAGGCGGATACGAGGAGGTTCAGAAAATTTAAATTAAATATCCCAAATATATTTGTGGTCGAATAGTCTGATGCGTCATTCTCACAATAGACTGCTCTGCCGATGATCGGGATATTGAGGTTTGACTCCTGGTTGGTTGAACTAAAGGTGGTTTTCTCAAAATATTTTACATCCTCTCTCTCTGTAAAATCGGATACACTTTCTCTAAATGCAACCTTTCCTCCACCACAACTTATTAATGTAATTATTATATATGAGTACAGCCCGAACGGGTGGTAGGACGCAGGGACTAAAGGAATACATACGTAAGATGTATAATATTATTAATATTATTATTATTATTATTAACACCGCGTCTTACTAGCCGTTCGGGTTATACGCACTTACGCTAATGTATAATGGTAGGGTGATTGTGAGATGAAATGAAGGACCTACAGTTTAACGTGGGATCCGAACCACGGCGGAGGCCTGGCATTCCACACATTCACAAGATGTCTTGTCAGAGGTGAAGGAAGGGTTTGGCAATCAGATAAATCTGTGCTGGGATCGAGGATTGAACCCCGGCCGCCAGGACAGAAGTCTGACACCTTACCCCTAGACCGCCAGGTCACCCATAGTTAATATAAATATAGACAGTGATGCCGATGCTCGGATGGACTTTCCGATGTTTCCACAAGGAGAAGAGGAGAGAAAATGTAATCATGTTCTGACACAAGAAGTCACACGATAATTTGAACCAGTTTTAAAGAGATTTGTTATCACGTTTCGTGCAGTACAACTGACAGAAAAAAAACACGAATTAGTAAACACAAATTAAATAAAACAATGTCAAACCTTTCTAGAAGTGTCTTGTCTTGGAAAGGTAAGAAGAGCTCGAAAACTATACCTGTGTTATATATTCCTTCCCACTTGGTCCCCCATTTGACTAATTTGACCAATCATGCTTCTTTGGACTACGCACCTCCGATGTAATTTTTTTTTCCGTTACTATCTAGACAGTGAGTGTTTAGCTGAGTGATGATAACAAATTCCCAGGTGGATCTGAAATGAACCCTTACTACCCTGACAACACTTTTAACGCTACGTCATTGGTTTCTAGATACATGTACCATGTAAGGAAGCAAGGTCACACTGGATTATTCCACTATGGTGTATCTTATAAGATAGAGCCATAGTGCAATCCATCAAGGTAAGGCAGCTAACTGTCAAAGCAGGTAGTGTGCAATCACATTACTCAATGGGGGGCTAGTGAGACACTCCCACGGACCACTGGTGATCAACATCTTTACTATCCAAAAAGGACTTTGTAACGTTTATTGGACCATCCTGGATCGAAAATATAGTCCCTCAGGCTAAGCACTGAAAGTGCACAGCCGTTTCGTATACCTGCTCTGTAGTACATCAGAAGTTCACCAGGTAGGTTCACCCAAAAGAGCAACATGGTATGTAATCTCTGTGACTCATGTGGACACACCTTTTGTTGGCTCGTTCATGAACGACACATATACTATATATATGTTTCAATTTGAGTTGTATTGTATTTGCATCCTAGCCAACCTAACCTAATCTAGCCTATCTTAATCCTGTAGTTTTAGTATTTTATCGTAATTATTGTAAATTGTACATTACATGTTTTCCATGCTGCCACATTACGCAGTTGTGTTTTTTTTCTTGTGTTATTTTGATACAAGGTCTAAGTGCGCTTTCGGTCTATATCTTTGTGTTATTTTGATACAAGGTCTAAGTGCGCTTTCGGTCTATATATTTGTGTTATTTTGATACTAGGTCTAAGCACGCTTTCGGTCTATATATTTGTGTTATTTTGATACAAGGTCTAAGTGCGCTTATGATCCATATCTTTGTGTGCGTTTTAAATGAGGTCTCTCCCTCTGGTGCACGTTCAAGTTTAACTGAGTTCCCTAGTCTCTGGATATGTGTATTGTTGGAACCCGGTACCTTGTTAAAGATAGACTACCTTACACACTACTAGATATCAAACAAGAGACCTCTCTAGACATGTAATCAACCTTCCAAAACTCCTCTCTCCCTTGTGACTGGGCTCTTTAATCGCCGCTAATACAATCCGTCAGGCATCATTTACAAGTCTCCCTTCCCCTTCATCGTCACGTTTCCCCGTACACTTGATTTATTACGTTCCAGAAACACGGCAGCCAATTATACCAGATTTGTAGCTATTTTTTAAAACAAATATTTATGATAACATGAATTTGTTCTAACGAATCATTTTCCCAAGCACGAACGTCTTTCTGTCGTGTTTGCCAAAGCTGTCGTTCAGCCGCCCTCCAATTCCTCCTCCCTCCACACTCCAAACACTTGGTGGGGAAGAGTGTAAACAAGGTGGCGGAGTCCTCCACATTGGACGAATACATTTTATGGAGAGTGGGTGGTCTGGTGGCTTTTATATACTCCATTTACGATAAGATTAAAGTTTATTGACAAAAATGACGGTCCAATTTTACAGAAAAGACAAAAATTTATTTCAGGGAAACCTGACTTTAGGTATGAATGAATGGAGGTATAACTAGTAGCTTCTAGCTGTCCGAATGGGGTCTTTCTATGAAAATTGGACTGTAAGGTCAGATTAAGGCCCACAAGAATGTGTCGTGCTACAAACAATCTCGAACTGGTCATTCTCATATGAGTTACTTTGTAAGACAGTTGTTTCATTCACACTGATAGGACCTTGTAAGACCATTGTTTGATTCACACTGAGAGGACCTTGTAAGACCGTTGTTTGATTCACACTGAGAGGACCCAGTAAGACCATTGTTTGATTCACACTGAGAGGACCTTGTAAAACTGTTGTTTGATTCCCATTGAGAGGACCTTGTAAGACCGTTGTTTGATTCACACTGAGAGGACCTTGTAAGACCGTTGTTTGATTCACACTGAGAGGACCTTGTAAGACCGTTGTTTGATTCACACTGAGAGGACCTTGTAAGACCGTTGTTTGATTCACACTGAGAGGACCTTGTAAGACCGTTGTTTGATTCACACTGAGAGGACCTTGTAAGACCGTTGTTTGATTCACACTGAGAGGACCTTGTAAGACCGTTGTTTGATTCACACTGAGAGGACCTTGTAAGACCGTTGTTTGATTCACACTGAGAGGACCTTGTAAGACCGTTGTTTGATTCACACTGAGAGGACCTTGTAAGACCGTTGTTTGATTCACACTGAGAGGACCTTGTAAGACCGTTGTTTGATTCACACTGAGAGGACCTTGTAAGACCGTTGTTTGATTCACACTGAGAGGACCTTGTAAGACCGTTGTTTGATTCACACTGAGAGGACCTTGTAAGACCGTTGTTTGATTCACACTGAGAGGACCTTGTAAGACCGTTGTTTGATTCACACTGAGAGGACCTTGTAAGACCGTTGTTTGATTCACACTGAGAGGACCTTGTAAGACCGTTGTTTGATTCACACTGAGAGGACCTTGTAAGACCGTTGTTTGATTCACACTGAGAGGACCTTGTAAGACCGTTGTTTGATTCACACTGAGAGGACCTTGTAAGACCGTTGTTTGATTCACACTGAGAGGACCTTGTAAGACCGTTGTTTGATTCACACTGAGAGGACCTTGTAAGACCGTTGTTTGATTCACACTGAGAGGACCTTGTAAGACCGTTGTTTGATTCACACTGAGAGGACCTTGTAAGACCGTTGTTTGATTCACACTGAGAGGACCTTGTAAGACCGTTGTTTGATTCACACTGAGAGGACCTTGTAAGACCGTTGTTTGATTCACACTGATAGGACCTTGTAAGACCGTTGTTTGATTCACACTGAGAGGACCTTGTAAAACTGTTGTTTGATTCCCATTGAGAGGACCTTGTAAGACCGTTGTTTGTTTCACACTGAGAGGACCTTGTAAGACCGTTGTTTGATTCACACTGAGAGGACCTTTTAAGACCGTGGTTTGATTCACATTGAGAGGACCTTGTAAGACCGTTGTTTGATTCACATTGAGAGAACCTTGTAAAACCGTTGTTTGATTCACATTGAGAGGACCTTGTAAGACCGTTGTTTGATTCACATTGAGAGGACCTTGTAAGACCGTTGTTTGATTCACACTAAGAGGACCTTGTAAGACCGTTGTTTGATTCACACTGAGAGGACCTTGTAAGACCGTTGTTTGATTCACACTGAGAGGACCTTGTAAGACCGTTGTTTGATTCACACTGAGAGGACCTTGTAAGACCGTTGTTTGATTCACACTGAGAGGACCCTGTAAGACCGTTGTTTGATTCACATTGAGAGGACCTTGTAAGACCGTTGTTTGATTCACACTGAGAGGACCCTGCTGCTACCACACTCTCAATGATAACGACACGACACGGCGGAGCACAGTCCTCTCAGTGTGAATCCATATTTAAACTGCTATTGCAACGCTCGTTCCTACATTAACACACATTCAACAGATATTATATAATTATTATACAAAGTACATTACATTTTTTTAAATTGTAAACTAAGCATGTCATTTTAGTTTATTTAATTAAATAGTAAGATTTTTATAAAATATTTAATAATTATAATAATAAAATATAGGTGCTATAGTCACGACATGCTCAGTATTGTATTGTTTTAGGGTAATGGGGAGGGGCTATTCAAGTCCTGACCAGGTTTACTAGGGTGGTTTCTCTGAACTAGTTTCCCACTACCCTTTCAGGACTCTCCTAGGACATATCCTCTAAAATATACCTCCCCTGCCTATAACACTAGTGTACGGACAGGTAGTAAGACGTGTGCATAGTAATAATACGAATCACCCACTTCGGTGGCCACGTGGTCTAGCGTGTCACTCTCACGTTAAACTGGATTGCCAGTGACGGGGAGATAAGGATTTGAATCTTGTTTGGGTGCACTGAGGACGGTTTTCTCTCACTGATTTACTACTCTCCTCGCACGCAAATGGGTTACATTTCCTTCCAAGTGTTATCCCTTATCAACCTTAGTTAACTAGTGTACGTAATGCATGCGTTTAACTCGAACGTGTATTTAGACGCAGTAAAAACAAACAAAATGAATTTATCGGGTGAGCTAAGAAAAAATATGTTATCAACTCAATATATTAATAAAGTTACATATGAACTTAAGATATACGTATAGCTAATTAACATAGCAATAAAGACAGTAACAATAAATCTAAAAGTTTATCCCAGAACATTATTTTTTACTTAAGGTGCCAGTGGATGAAGCACACGTGCACACATACACACACACTTGCAAACACGCATACGCATACACACACATACACAAACCCACACAAGCACACGCACACACAAACGCACACATACACACAAACACACACATGCACACAGCCTCACACACACACTCATACAAACACACTCTCACACACACACAAACACATACACTGCAGAGCTAGTGTCATAAAACCTGTGCATTCCACAACCTCATGATTGAGCTCCCACACTCGGGTAGTAAGCAATTTTTTATTGAAATAATTAACTCTAGTTGCCTGATACCGTCGGCCAGGTCACTCCACGAATAGCGAAACTGAGAGACTGAACTTTATCAAGAGGAATACACGAAGTAGACATGTTTTGTGAGCAAGTAGTGAAATAATGACTGTGGAGCTGTGGCCAGGCGTATTTATACTTAAACATGAGACAATCTGTTTACTCAAGGAGGATATACTCTGGACTCTCACTGGTCAATCTCATAATGGAACTGGACTGGAAACTCTGGACGTGATAAACCTTGGTGTCGTCACCATTCTGGGGCTTAGGGCCAGTTTCATAGTCAAGTTTAGTACGCCTCAAGTGCGGCGCTACACTAAGTACATGACGACACCTACCTAGACCCGAATGGAATGGGCCAGTTTCCTATGTGAGAACGGCCCATTCCATCCTGGTTTAGGTAGGTGTCGTCATGTACTTACAAGGGGAGGCCACGACGTTCGGATCACGGATTATCTTCAAACTTTGTACACTTATAGTAGTCCATTAGGACAACATAATGAGCAAGTAGTAAGGCGTACTACTTAGGCGTTTTCGAGAAAATCGCAAGAGAAGTTTGACGCGTCGAATATGTACCGGTGCGTTGCGACTATAAGCACGAGATGGTGGCGGTAGAGTGGTTAGCGTTCAAGCTCTGTAATCACTGGTTCGCTGGATCGAGTCCCGCTCATCTTCTTTTTTTTCAAGACTGGTCATATTCTTTCATAAATCTGGGAAACTTACCACACAACTGTATAATTCATTTTTAACGAGCGTCATTCTTCCCTATGGGGAAAAAGAAAAATTCTTGCTAATAATAGATTCCTGGGGGGGTCAAACGAATCCTGCTTTGTACGATGGAATCTTTACCAATGACGAAGGTCTTGGAACTTGCACGGTTAAAGTCATAGCCCCGAAATGTACTCCGATTTGCCAACCGTGCGACGTTTATTTCTATAGGCAAGTTAAAAACTTTATCAAGCGCCTTCAAAATTGTTCATATTTAATTGAAAATGAACGAGAAATTGCTTCTCGTGAAGATGCTATTAAAATACATTCTATAGTACATCACCAACTATCAGCACCGATATTTACGAAAATGTTGCGTTACGCATGGTTTGCATCCAAATTGTCGGAAGAAAGAGACATTTTTTTAAATGTCAACGAGGTTTGTTTTTCCGTAAAAACTCTGAATATTCCTTGTGCATGTGAGAAAATTGCATTCATTCGATGTAGTAGATGCCGTTTTAATTTATGTTTTCCGTGTCTGTATGAAAAATATCATCCTGCAACTTGTAATGTTGAAAGCACATCCGACGATTAATTGTACTTTACCCTTATATTCTGACATATTGTAACTCATTGTATTATTGAATCAAGTTATTCGCACATTTATTTATCGATGTTTGACTTGGGCTTTCCATGCTTGGCCCTCCCCTTATCCTTTCAAACCTGTGTCTGCAGGTCTAAAAACAGTTCCGGGTACCTTACCCGATTTCAGGTACGAGGGATTTTGTGAATCACGACAGGCATACATTTTCAGGAAAACTTTATGCGTTTGGTCGTTTACTTGTCGATAGTTATAAATATAATATTTTTTGTAATAATAAAAATTAATAAATAGCCAAATAACATTGGAAATTCAATTAAAGTTCATGCAAATACACGTATTTCTTCGTTATATTACCTTTGAATTGTAATATATATATGAAATAATATGACCAGTCTTAAAAAAAAAGAAGATGAGCGGGACTCGATCCAGCGAACCAGTGATTACAGAGCTTGAACGCTAACCACTCTACCGCCACCATCTCGTGCTAATAGTCGCAACGCACCGGTACATATTCGACGCGTCAAACTTCTCTTGCGATTTTCTCGAAAACGCCTAAGTAGTACGCCTTACTACTTGCTCATTATGTTGTCCTAATGGACTACTATAAGTGTACAAAGTTTGAAGATAATCCGTGATCCGAATGTCGTGGCCTCCCCTTGTTAGTGTAGCGCCGCACTTGAGGCGTACTAAACTTGACTATGAAACTGGCCCTTAGTTACATCTCACAGGCGACTCAAGTCACCAAACACCAACAACCACTTGTCTTCACTTCTGTACTTGACTGTGTCTAGGTTAGGGTCGTATATCATCAACTGGCTATTTTATTACCAAGCAACGCGTCTTACTACCTGTTCAGGCATCTTAGAGCTAATATATACACATTTTTCATGGAAGGAGAGTGGGAAACTATCTAGGGAAAAACACCCTCAGTAGACCCGACTGGAACTCAAACCCCGATCTCCCCATCATCATCGTGCCAGTCTAACATGAGAGTTATGCCTCGCGGGCCATTAAGACATCTCTATTTAATTATTTGCCACTTTTTCTTTTACTCCTCGATAAATAAACAATTACCATTGTTTTGGGGTTTGAGAAATATTTAATCTAACGAGAAATTAAGATACGTTACACCTTCTTTGGTGGCCGCATTGTCTAAGGCGCTACTCTCTCAGTAGACTATACTGTGGATCACGGGGAGGTGGTGGTTCGATTCTTGGTCAGGTGTACTGAGGGTGGTTTTCCTAAAAAGTTCCACTCTACCTTTACGCAAATGCGGGAAACCTCATGTAAATATAACCCTCCTCATCCTTGAAACCATTAGTGTAATTAGTACATAAGCGTTTAACCTGAACAGGTGGTAAATTCATTGTGATAGAAGTACAAGATAAGTAATTATTACCTGGATCTGATAAATCTGGTGACAAATTTGTTAAATTAGGCCTAACTGGTGGGAGGGGGGCTGTGGGACGAGTTAAACCATACTTCCCACGAGTGGTATTCACTTCAAATAAATAATTACGAGTACATATTATTAGCTTGGTGTTTATCGAAATGGGGGAGTTGAACGGTGGTAGGTTTACAGACGTCTCTCATCGGACTAAAACCTTCGCCAAAAGGTCGAGTGGAAACAAGTTTAGCACGCGCACCACCCTAGAATATTAATTTAAAAAGGTGGAAAATGGAAAATATTTGAGCTATATAAATGGTAGTAAGATAAATAAAAACTATTAAAATAAAGAAATAAAATTAATACTAAACAACCACTTTTTAAATTTTATATTATTATTAGCACCGCGTCTTACTACCCGTTCGGGTTGTACGCACTTACTCTAATGTGCAATGGTAGGGTGATTGTGAGATAAAATTGAGGATTTACAATTTAACGTGGAATCCGAACCACAGTGGAGGCCTGTCATTCCACACATTCTCAAGTTTTGATTAATACACGTCTTGTCAGAAATGAAGGAAGGGTTTGTCAATCAGATAAATCTGTGCCGGGACCGAGGATTGAACCCTGGACCCCAGAACAGAAGTCCGACACCTTACCCCTAGACCACCAGGTCACCTAAAATGTTATACTAAATCCTGGTTTGTTTTGGGATTTACAAAGGAAAATGATACAGCTATTGGAAATAATACATATTTTATATTTTAAAAAAATGTGTGTGGAAGGTTGGTGGGAGCTGAGATAGGAAAGGGGGGGGGGGGGCNGGGGGGGGGGGGGCTGTATGTTGGGTAAATTTAGTAGAACTTTTTGGATAGTCACGCCTCGCCACTTGAAGAGAGTGGTATTACAAGATTAGACCATTCACAATTGGTTTACCCAGATATATAGTAATTTTACGTTAGCTGACGACACTATGGCCCCATCTTATAATCCACGTCATAATGGAAACGTGTAAGGTAAGCTTGCTACCTTTAAGGATAAATGGAATGTATATAAATTGAGCTATATGGCAAGAGTGGGATATAAAGTTTATTTTATACATAGTATATAATTCTCAGTGACTCTAGAATCTAGCGTTTACATCTCTTTAAGTCACGGCCGGGCTAATCTATTAAAATTTAATGTAAATTTAGGTTTGTGATATAAACGTTCTTAACAATACAAACCAGATATAGAGGGTGTACCGTGACGTAGCCAACACAATTCACCAGCGTGTTATGGACATCATTTCAGTTAAAAGAGTTAATATGCGCATTGGGTTAATTCTATTCAGTTACTGAGAAACTTTCAGACGTAAGCTAGAAACACGAGAGCAGTTGATACGGGGGATAACTGACGTCAAAATGTCCTCAGGAACAAACTTTCCGACATTCAGTGGGAGCACACCTTGTCACAGAAGGTCACAACCTGCTTACAGGCTGTGACATTCAGTGGGAACACACCTTGTCACAGAACGTCACAATCTGCTTACAGGCTGGAGATCGGGACGAGGCTGTATTTCGAGCAGTTAATGAGAAGGTGACCAATATAATAAGCAGATGCAACTTGTAAATTAATATCAGAATAATACTTATTAACAGTTATGTACGTTTGATATTTTCATTACATATTATAAGTATGAAAGACATGTGGATGTAACCTCAATAGTGTACCACTAGCCCTGATGTTTATATTACCTTTCTAATTTCAAATTATATCTAGAGCACGCTGGTGGATTTTGTTAGCTACGTCGCGGTACCGCCTGTATTTGTATAATATATTTTTTGCGAAGTTAGCTCATAAATTAATCTCCAAACTATCAAAAGTGCCAAACCTATTTAACTTACAGTGAATATATAGTACAGCTTACTGTAAACTATTTAAAATCTGATTATGTACGTGCTCTTGATTTAGTTTGTCATGCGAATATAGTGTAAGTAGCTTGTTCGATAAAAAATGGAAGAAACACCTGATTTTCCTTTCTTATGACTTGAAGTAAATATTGCATATTTATGTAAAAATAACATAATAATACACATTACATAATTTCAGGAGGGAAATATAAAGGTACTATATTATGACCGGATCTATGTGACATTAATGAGACCTCGTAAAATTGTAAGTCGGCTACACATTCGTAGGCCGATAAACACTATGAAAACATTTCAATCAAACTGAATATGTGTACTGGAACCAATACATATAAGTCCTGATCTTACACGTACGGTACATTCCAATTGGAGATAATGAACTACTAACAACGTCGCCTAATCGCTGAATCCGAGGACATTTTGCTAAGTGGGTTGCATCTTAGCTTCACGCATCCAAGCACTCTCAAGCTGAGGTGCTATTTTACGGTATAGATAGAGGGAAGCAAATGAACAGTTCATTATGTCAGTCCTTTTGTTTACCTACTAGTAACAACACCCCTCTACCGCTGACAAGTATAAACACTCACTTTACTATTTACGCCTGAACAGCATTGAATTGTATTCCAAAATGATATTTTTATTGCTTCCTATTCTAGATAGACGTATGTTTTCACAGACTTTATCAATAAAAATTACGGTACATAGAGTTAGGTACTAAACATTTTCATGAATAAACCAAATCTTTGAAACTCGTCGAATAAAACGTCACTATACTAAGATGGGAAATACTATCTTGTCTTATCTTACGTCACAGGTAGACAACGAGCCTCCTTAAGGTGGCATGGAAGGCAATGCTTAAGGTCAGTACTTTTAGTTTTTATAACAACTTTTTAACACAATCAATAAAATATGGGTCCCGGCACAGATTTATCTGATTACCAAACCCTTCCTTCACCTCTGACAATACATCTTGTGAATTTGGGGAATGCCAGGCCTCCACCGTGGTTCGGATTCCACGTTAAACTGTAGGTCCTCCATTTCATCTCACAGTCACCCTACCATTACACATTAGCGTAAGTGCGTATAACCCGAACGGGTAGTAAGACGCGGTGCCAATAATAATAGTAATAATAATAATAATAATAATAATAATAATAATAAAATATGGCGCAGGAGGTGTGTTTGGTTCTATTTTCCACACATATAAATTAGGCTGCCGCTGGGCTCCAGTGGTCGTAGTTCTTGGCTACAGGTCCTGAGGTCCCGGGTTAAATACCCGGCGCTTCCAAAATGTATCTGTGAAGTAGTAGGTCTGGAACGGGATCAAACTCAGTTCTTGAGAACAAATGATAAGTGACTTGAATAATTATGTAGCTACACTGGTTTAGAAAACTGAGATTATCGGCTGGAGGGCTCATTGTGATGACCACATGACACCCCTATCCCTAAATGTTGGCACTATGATCGCTGACTGTGGCGGCGACAGCAGCTCAGTCAGTATAGCTCGCTTGCGGGCTAAGACTATGTGGTAATTAATATTAGCAGTTCTTGATTACGTGCCCTAAAGATCCTGGAATTTAATTTAACATTATTATCTTATACGAAAAAGTTTCTTATATAATGCTAATATGATCATAAAATATATTCAATAACTGTTGATCTTAATTATTATGTGCAGATAATTTAACTAAAAATATCTTCTGAGGCACAATAGTATTTATTTTAGACAACACAAATCTGTAAGTTGTGTAGGAAACGCTGACTGGAACGTAGCTTTAAGCTTTATAGGAAATTCTGAATGGAACGTATCATTTAACTTGTATAGGGAACGCTGACTGGAACGAGGCTTTAAGTTTTATAGGAAATTATGAATGGAACGTATCATTTAATTGTGTAGGAAACGCTGACTGGAACGTAGCTTTAAGTTTTTATAGGAAATTCTGAATGGAACGTATCATTTAATTGTGTAGGAAACGCTGACTGGAACGTAGCTTTAAGTTTTATAGGAAATTATGAATGGAACGTATCATTTAATTGTGTTGGAAACGCAGAATGAATCGTTAATGTAAGTTTATAAGAAATGCAGAATATAACGTCGCTGTAAATTATAGTGATAAAAAACGAAGAATGGAACTTAGCAAGTTATATAATAACGCAGAAAGAACTAAGACACAGATACATTCATTCAATTAGTTATTGTCACTATCAACAAATAAAAAAAGCTCAAAAAGTACGGGTATCCCGGATGTACTGTTGAATTTACATAGAAAGGGCCTTTCAGACATACAAACATATTATTTTGACTCTTAAATTGAATAATGTTTTACTATTTAATCAGATTTATTTAAAGATATTGATAGTAACTCTCAAAAGTGACGGCTTCAACTCACATGTCATGATGTATGAATAGGTAAAAGTACATCTAGAAACTTTTCTAGATGAATTAGATAAGAACTGTCCTATGAAAATTGGAGTGTATCCATCTTACGCTGCAGCTAGTATAGAGGAAGGTGTACAATATGGCGAGAAGCTTCACTAATTAATATTCCCTGACTCACGATACGAACCACTCCATAATTACTGGCAACTTAAAGTCAAGACAAGCTGAACCAAACAAAACTAGACACACAAATAAAGCAATGTAGAATGTAAAATATTCTTCCACTGGGACGTGATGTACCCTGTTGGAGATCTAGCGGCCAATGGAGAGTTGTTTATTTTATTTTATATTGATAATCTCTTAACACAAGACTGATAGTGTATTAATCAAAGGAGAAAAGGATGAGGAAGGTGAGATAATCAGAAGTGTTGATCACTTGGAAGAAAGGTGGGTAAATCAACTCTTTACAGTTGATAGGAGTCGAGTCTAGCCTAAAAATAAATATTACACAATTCGTGCGTTGAAACCGACAGATATTGTTAACCAAATCCTTTCATAATTTTGTTAAATTACACTCTAAATGGGTTTTTATCATTTTTCCTTTCGGTAAACACATGGACTAAAGAGACACGCTCGATAGGTCTAATTTGTTGGTGAAGGGGGGGAGGGGTCGAATCCCAGCAGGGTGTGTTATTATACCTTCCAAATTTTTGAGCTACGCAAATACAGGTAAATACATTTTCCTACCTTCCTCATTCATGTAATTTAAATGCAAATAGCCGGACAATACGCTGTAAAATAGTAAATAATAATAATAATACTAATTTATATTGTTCACATCCAAGCTTTATTTTTTAAATTACTCAATTAATTTACCTGAGTGCGTAGTTTAAAAGTCTTCCAAAGTAAAAAGGTTATTCATGAGTAAGGTTTATTTTTTATATATAGAGGAAGTAATAATTAGCTAAACAAACAAATACTTACCTTATCTTTAAATAAAAATACGATACTTAGCCAAATAGTATGTTTTATTAAAATGTATTGAATATAGGTACTGGCATTGTTGCATTTGGTGTCACTTATATGATCTAGTTCTATCCGGATGACTGGAGTTCAATCTCCAGTTTTAGTACTAGTGGTAAATATTTTACTTTCTCTCGATACCTCGGAGAGAAAGTATTGTGATCGACAAAAGAAAAATCAAACTCGAGATTTTAATAAATGTCGACGTTTCATGACCCCCTGAAAAAAAATGCTTTTCGCGATGCCGTCTGTCTGTACCTCAGTTATTTGACAGACTGGGCTAAAACTTGGCATTATGGGTGTTCATAAGGTCCCCATAGGGGATTTTTGGAATTAGATAACTCTTCCAACCCTAAACTTAACGATAGTTTACTATTATTATTATTATTATTATTATTATTATTATTATTATTAGCCCCACGTCTTACTACCCGTTCGGGTTATATGCACTTACGCTAATGTGTAATGGTAGGGTGATTGTGAGATGAAATGGAGGACGTACAGTTTAACGTGGAATCCGAACCACGGTGGAGGCCTGGCATTCCACACATTCACAAGATGTCTTGTCAGAGGTGAAGGAAGGGTTTGGTAATCAGATAAATCCTTGCCGGGACCGAGGATTGAACCCCGGCCGCCAGCATAGAAGTCTAACACCTTACCCCCTAAACCACCAGGTCAGTGGAGTATAACACTGTGTATTATTTCACTTATTTTCCTTGATGTATTGTTCTACAACAATGCACTATACTACCGTACCTATTATTTCATTTCACAAATATTATGAGTTTTTAGTAGACTAAATATCTATTTTTTGGTATAAGCGAGGGAAACTCTTTTCGGTGCACCAAGCTACTAATTTATTTTGCCATCCTTCCTAGAGCTATGGAACAGTACCTTTGAATATATCTCTTTTTTTCTCTCTCTAGAAATTACAGCAATCAAAACTTAAGGTAGGATTAAAATAAACTCTAGTTAAGATCCATATTTTTTTTACCAAAACGATTAAAATTTGGCTTCAGTAGATATATTTTGTTAAATTTTCTAACTTTTTTTTTTTCATCTCAACAGTTTTTGAATTCATGTCACGACTATCGTTGCATTTGACCAGTTCCTTTTCGTTTCACAAACCCTCACTATCCATTCAGTTTGTGCGGATGATGATAACTATTCTAATGGGGTAGAGGTGAGGAAGGAGGCATTTTAGAGGCCATCTAGCCACATTTGCGTGGATGAAAATTGGAAACAATTAGGAAAAACCACCCCGATTAGACCTGACTGGGATTTTAACCACGCTCTTCAAGTCATCAACAAGCCAGTATAACAGAGATTGATGCTTTAGACCAATTGGCTATTGAAGCGGGTAATTAAGTTGAGAGTGTATTGACGTGGGTAATGAAGTTGAGAGTGTATTGAAGTGGGTAATTAAGTTGAGAGTGTATTGAAGTGGGTAATGAAGTTGAGAGTGTATTGACGTGGGTAGTTAAATTGAGAGTGTATTGACGTGGGTAATGAAGTTGAGAGTGTATTAAAGTGGGTAATGAAGTTGAGAGTGTATTGACGTGGGTAATTAAGTTGAGAGTGTATTGAAGTGGGTAGTTAAGTTGAGAGTGTATTGAAGTGGGTAGTTAAGTTGAGAGTGTATGAGGACGTGAGAAAAACCAGTGTTTTTGCAGTTAGTTACAGCAAAACATTTTTTTTGATCAACATAAATTAAATATTTCTCCAACAGAAACACAAAGGTTAATAATTTTCTCTAAATGGTTATATCAGCAGTCGAGGGTGTCATAGAATTTAATGACAGATCCTTAACTTCAATTTTAAAAGTTTGTCATTTAATGCCAATATGTTAATGACAGATATTCAGCGACTGTTGATGTATCCACGTGAGGAATATTAAACTTTGTGTTTCTCCTGGAGAGATGTTTGGACAAAGAAAGTTTTGCTAGGTACTCCAAGAGCACTGGTCTTTTCTCGCGTCCCGGTAAGGTATTGTGTTAAGGATGAGGGAAGATGTTTTTCATTTCTATTTGGAATATTTAACGTTCATTTTCTGAACAGACTTATTATTTCATCACACGACTTACAAATAATCTTAGATTTAGAACAGATCCCACGCCCAGAACCCACTTGTAAATTCATCCCACATTTTAACAATTATTGACTTTTCGGCCATACCAGGAATTGAGCTTCAGATCCTTAGTTCATTACGAATGTAAAATTTAGAAGAAATGTACCAGCATTTACTTGGATAAAGTGGTAAACCATTGAGTAAAAACCACCCTTAGAACCCAACAGAGGTTTCTAATCTCTCAGTCATCAACAGTCCAGTGTATTGTGATAGGAGGCACCTTACACCCTTAAACCACCAAAGATGATCAAAAAAGTTTCAAATGAAGATAAAATAGTCCTGGTCTAGTTTCACAATGAGCATGATAGATAATCTACAACTGTTGAGATTTTTATATGAATAAAAGTAAACTAAATATAGCTAGTGACCCGCCTCGGTGGCGTGGTTGGCTAATGCGCTGGTCGTGTTGAAGCTCGACTACCTGAGGACGGGGAGATCGAAGTTCGAATCTCGGTCGGGTGAACTGAGGGTGGTTTATCTTAAATGGTTTTCTACTCTACCTCCACGTAAATGCGGGTTCACTTCCTCTAATTCAACCTTCCCAATTCCTAATCCATTAGAGTAATTAGTACTTAATGCGTATAACCCGAACGGGTAGTAAGACGTGGTGCTAAATATTATTATTATTATTATAGCTAGTGAAGCAATATTTGACTTATTTTGGCTGAACAAAGTTTTTTTTATCAGAAAACCTTAGTTCGCATTCCATTCCATACAACCTTAAGCCAGGGAGGCGGAAGTCTCCGTTGCTTTGAGGGGGACTTCTATATTGTTATTGCCTCATTATGTTCTGTTAGGTTATATAGCTTGGGACGTTGATAGTCAATACTGGCACAGCAGCGTGCTATAAAACTTGTTTTGAGATATTAATTAAATACATATACATACATACATATATAGTCATAATACATGTGTAGTACGAGTATATAATATATACTTCTAGTATTTATTCGTATAAAACTAATGTATGTATATACCTTTATTCATACGAGAGTTGAGTGATTATGAAGTTACCTGACAGCGTCTAGTCAACATCATAAAACTAACATATATTTTTTATTATGTTTTTATTATTTAGCACCGCGTCTTACTACCCGTTTGGGCTATACGCTTTTAAGTACTAATTACGCTAATGGATTAGGAATTGGAAAGGTTGAATTAGAGGAAGTGAACCCGCATTTACGTGGAGGGAGAGTGAAAAACCATTTAGGAAAAAAACACCCCCAGTTCACCCGACCGAGATTCGAACCTCGATCTCCCCGTCCTCAGCAGTCGAGCTTCAACACGACTAGCGCGTTAGCCGACTACGCCACCGAGGCGGGTAACATATATTAATTTAATACACATTCATAGTTGTAACCATTGTGATGGCTGAATGACTAAGAAGGTCACTCACACATGGCTTGATTTGAAAATCTGAAGTCTTACCTTTATGGATCACACTATTTCCCCAATTTATAAGCTGCGCCCTAGTGGAACCAAGCAAGATAATTTATCTGCCTCTTAGGTCTATGGATAGGCACATAGAGAAATGATTATATACACGGCACACAAACAGAGTAATGGTTAAAAATAATGAAACACTTCCAATAGTTTGCAAACCAGGCGTGGAAATGCAGCGACCAAGAGAGTCCATATTCAAATAGTGAACAAGATCGTCCTACCAGCTGGAACCTCTTCACCGACACCAACTACAAACACAAGGAAGACTCCAAATAAAGGGCCGTTGGAGCATACAACCTTACCGCCGAGGATGTCCTTCCGCGATGTTTATTCTGTAAGAAACATTGTTATATGAGTAGTGTTATTAATGAGGAATATCTTTTAACGTTATCTTTAATATACTATTCCATTTCACATGTTGTTAATACTTTAAGCAAACTAATACATTTACGACGCTGACTTTAAATATATTTGAAAACATACGTGGATGTGTCGAACACATATTTTGTGCCAGCTATCGATAGCGTTGTTCATGCACAAACTGTTGTTGATTGACCTTGACACTATTACAAGTCATATGCTCTGACCCAATTTATGTTCCCTCAATATCTTGTTGTATATTGTTACACATGTTACCTTCAAACGATTTAAGCGAGGCTCTGTTCTGACGTCCTAGCTTGAGCAATTGGATATTTGCCACACGATAATTGACAAATGCGTTGATCAATTTTAACCAAACTTTTCAGGGACATTCTCTGAAGCTATAAGGGATGAAAAAGATAGAATTAGAAGTAAAACTTCTTTCAGTAGACCACTTGGCCAACCCTACGGGTGGGTTTGTATGTCAATTATTTCGACGCAAATAAAATACTTCTTAGCTGTGAGTATTGGCTCAGGTGGACACGCAGACAAAAGCATGAGTCACATCTAGTTTTCTTTGTCAGTGAAGGGGGAGGACGGAGTTTGAATCTCGTCCAGGTGGGTGCATAACTGGTTTATCAAAATATTATTAAGTAAAAGCGTGTTGTTGATACAACAACTGTTTTGTGTTGACTATTCCGTTTAAACTTAATGAGTGAACTTTCGCGCGTTCAAAGAATATGTTTGTTTACTTCAAACCAGAATCAGTGATTGGACCAACAAACAATTTATTTTGTGACTCTGTTTTGTTGTCTTCATTTCTTTCATTATTTTATTGAAACGTTTAACTTATTTATATCTGAATAAGTATTATGTAAAGTTTTAACTATACACGTTTGATTTAAACTTAATAAACACATTGAGCTTTCCGGCATCAAATTCCATCTCGGTAAACAATCAACAATAAACAACAACACGCCTGAGACTGTGATTTGAGCATTAAGGACCATTGGGGACTCACTGAACTGAACAGGGAGCCAGCGCATGCGCAGAAAGGTATGTTTTCAAATAGAACAAGGGAAATGTTTCAGCGTAAACCAAGAATAAATATTTTCAACTCTGCTTTAAGAGTTTTCACTATCAGAATAATATGTGTCTTCTAAGGTACTGTACGTTCGATAGGGGTTTTAGAGTTTTCACTATCAGAATAATATTGTCTTCTAAGGTACTGTACGTTCGATAGTGCTTATAGAGTTTTCGCTATCAGAATAATATTATATTCTAAGGTACTGTACGTTAGATAGTGCTTATAGAGTTTTCACTATCAGAATAATATTGTATTCTAAGGTACTGCACGTTCAATAGTGCTTTTAGAGTTTTCGCTATCAGAATAATATTGTATTCTAAGGTACTGCACGTTATATAGTGCTTTTAGAGTTTTCACTATCAGAATAATATTGTCTTCTTTAGGTACTGTACGTTCGATAGTGGTTTTAGAGTTTTCACTATCAGAATAATATTGTATTCTAAGGTACTGCACACTAGATAGTGCTTTTAGAGTTTTCACTATCAGAATATTATTGTCTTCTAAGGTACTGTACGTTCAATAGTGCTTTTAGAGGTTTCGCTTTCAGAATAATATTGTATTCTAAGGTACTGTACGTTCGATAGTGGTTTTAGAGTTTTCACTATCAGAATAATATTGTCTTCTAAGGTACTGTACATTCGATAGTGGTTTTAGAGTTTTCACTATCAGAATAATATTGTCTTCTAAGGTACTGTACGTTCAATAGTGCTTATAGAGTTTTCACTATCAGAATAATATTGTCTTCTAAGGTACTGTACGTTCGATAGTGCTTATAGAGTTTTCACTATCAGAATAATATTGTCTTCTAAGGTACTGTACGTTCGATAGTGCTTATAGAGTTTCTGATTTTTAATGACCTTGTCTAGTTACATATGATCGTGCTTTAAAATATTTTTGATTTTAGAATAATCCTGTCTAGTTACATTTGATGGTACTTTGGCGCAGTTTTGATTTTTGAATAATCTTACTAATTAAATTTAATTGTGCCTTGAAGCGTTAATATCTCTGAATTATTTAGTATAGCTATATTTGATCGTACATTAAGTTTTAGAAATGTGGCAACACTTGATCGCACTCTAAAGCATTTTTTTAAATTTTTTAATGATCATGTTTAATCAAGTTTAATAATTCTTTGAAATGTTCTCACCTCTTGCCTAGTCAGCTTGTGTCGAACATTAGTGTAAATAAGCGGATAATCTGGATGAAAATTATACCTAATTCTGTAGATCATACAACCCCCCCACATGTTTCAGAGTTTATCCGCGCACAAAGCCCGCCTCGCTCCCCCGCGACGGCACGGCGTCTGCCAACTTAACCGCTCGAACATTTCCTCGCGAGTGTTGTGGTGGAACGAATGTCCCTCCTCCATAAGACCGCCATGCTGTGTACGTAATACACACAACTGGAGCTATTTGTCCGTCTCTGACACGCCTCGTTACGGACTGATAAAGATCAATGGACCATGTCCATATTCACTGAAAAGGATTATACGCCACCTCTTCTTAACCCGTCAACACATTTTTATTATATTATTTTTTACATGACTGGATAGTTTGGATAGGCATACATCTTTGATATGATTTTTTCTTTCCTTCTTTCTCTTCCTCCCCCCTATTTTTTTTTTTTT
>CABFOV010006762.1:11231-32560 GCA_902141375.1 Timema poppense | reverse complement strand
GGGTCTAGTTACTTATAAAATAGTATGAATGAATTTAATTGGAGTGATTTTATTTCTTTTGTATTTTTAAATTCGTGCTTAACTTATTTTAATTGGTCTTTTTTATTTATTAATTTCCTTTTTTTTTTGTTCACTTGTTGTTTTAGGTACACTTGGTTCTGTAAATAATGAACACATTAGTCTGGAAGCACGTGTAGCGGTAGAAGAATGATTATTTAATAATGCAGTTCACGTGTGTATGTGTGTGAAAAGGAAATTTTCTCTTGGTGTGTGTGAAAGACAAGGTAAACAACTAAAGAACGGCGAGGGTTCCGTTGCAGTCTGTCGTAGCCTTTTATTATTCAGCCCGTAGTTCAGCGAGCCATCGGGTTCCCCTTGCAGTAGCTTTGTGTGACACCAAGGAGGAGGTGAAATACAAAAAGGGGATAGGGGGGCATGAACTCGTGAGGTCAGGTCAGGCAACTTACTCTCTGTCTCTTCCATTCTCCCTTATACCTTTATTTTCTTACCTTACCTGGATTTTCTCTTCAAAGAAACCCGTGGAAAGATTGCGGTGTCAATCTTTCTGGAAGAGCCAGCCTGCACAATTTTTCATTTTATTTTTTTATCTCTCTTTTTCTGGGCTCCTAAAAATGTAGTTTCATATGATTTCGTTGGACAGTATATTTGTTTTGGCTCATAGTCATACTACCCGACCAAGCTATACTCTACACATTTATCATCCACACCTATTGGATAAGGATGAGTAAGGTAGATTTTATTTGAAATGTAGCCACATTTTCGTGGAGGGAGAGTGAGAAAAATTTAGGAAAAAAAACTCTCAGCAAACTCTACCAGGTTTTGAGTCTTTATCACCCCTTCATTATCAAACAAAACTAGATGAACTTGTCATATAGTCGGTGTAGCTACCAATACGGGCCTGAATTTGAAAGTTAGTGTGACTTCTACGTTACATTTTACTCAGACAAATTAACATTCCAAAGCACTAGGAAGCTATTTTCGCATAACCTAATTATGAAGAGTAAAATCACATGTATTCTTCTAATGATGGGATGATTGGGGCTTAAACCTCGGTTGTGTGTGCCGAGGGAGGTTTTCCCTAGATGATTTTCTACTCTCACGCCACGCAAATGTGGGTACACTCTCTCTAAATTCAACCTTAATCATTCCTAATACATTAGAGTAATTAGTACATAGCCGTATAACCTGAATGGGTAGTAAGATGCAGGGATAAAAAAAATTAGGTACCAGCTTACACCCGAACCAGAAAACTTATCGTAGGGAGGTTTTCTGCTTCCTACATTTGACAACAGAAAAATTATGATCAGTTTAGTCATTTTTTGATTTCAAGATAAAGTTTTTTCGTTTAAAATGTGGGAAAGTATTTTTAATGGTCCTATTCCACTGTTTTTAAAAAGCATTGTCACCAAATGTATTGAGTACCTACTAGTAATTGCTATTTATAAGTAAAAGTACCAACGATGGCTTTGGGTCTCACTTTTACTAAAGTGACTAAATTTATTACGTTTTATATTAGGGTTCGGCCAGACTGACAAGCGCGCAAGCGACTGGCTGGCCAGACTGCCGAGCTAGCGAGCGTGTGATTAGCAGATAGCTGAAGATAGTTGTTGACAAGGAGGAAAAGGTTCGAATGTTGGCTCAGTGAACTGAGGGTGGTTTTTGACAAGTGATTTATTGTTGTGGTTTTCTCATCCTCTCTTTGCGCTAATGGTGATTCTTATTTGTACAGGCCTACTTTGATTATAATATTGAAGTATTTTAAGATATCAGTTTTACACACTGTCAAAATGAGAAGTTTTCATAGCACTCAATGAACCAACATACAATAATATTGCTTAGCGCCTGTAAACTAGACTGTACCGGGTCAAAAGCGCACGTTTAGTCGCTCCAGTCTGGTCACCTCTCATTACAACCAATGTGTTCTATTTTATATTTTAGTCGCTCGCTCAGTCTGGCCGTCCCCTTATAGGCTGAAGTACACCAATTAGCTTAACAGTTAGGTAAAAGTAATTTGGTTTAAGCATTGGGTTACAAAAACTACAATTTCGTGCTTTTAAGTTGGGGTTAGAGGGATTGTAAGCTAAAACCAGGATTTTTAAGGCTTTTTTTTTAAATAAAAATAATTCTTTCTTTTCCTAAATAAATCAAATACTGCTTCTGTAAATGTGTTTGGTTTAATTTTATACAAATATATATGTCAGCAGTTCTTGAATAAGTGTCATAAGCGCATTTAAACAGAAACATTTTAAATGAAGAGGAAAAGTCTTGATCAAACTCTACGATGCCCATAAACGATTGCGATTGTTATACGTGGAAAATCAAACTAAGCGTATCCAGTGAATTGATGGGTGTTTTTTTTTTTTTGCCAAATATATATTTTTATTATAAAAACTATTAAAATACAGACTTTAACACTCGTTTCCTACCACCTCATCTTAAGTTTCTATCTTAGCAAAACTAATCAAAGCGGAATGAAAATAAAACTTTGCATATGATTTACCAGGAAGTGAAGGAACCAGTCGGGGATTGAGAAAAGGGAAGAAGGTGACACTTTACCTTATCACTTATGATAAATCTAACATCTATGAATAGATTGTACACACTTTTTTTTAGGCGAGTTTGTTTTAATACAAGTTATTATTTTCTAAAATGTATAGACCTATTAGGATGGTTAAATATCATTTACAAATTCATATCTCAGTGGATGAAAGCCATAACATGATACAATAAATTTTCTCAATTTTCATTTTTATTTTCTAGATATAGGTATGTATCTATAGATTGTTCCATCTACTTTAAAAATAGCATTTTATAAATTCCTAAAGAGTATCGAGTTCAACAACCATTAAATGTTAAGATGTAATATTAGCTATAATCTTTAACTGTCATAACATGTTATGTGAAACATATTTTGGTCATAGCATGTTGTGGCTCTACCTTGTTGAACTTAAACTTAGGTGTCAGACATGTACCATTCAGTAGAATTAATAATTTTGCTTTTTTGTAGTGGTTCAAATTAACAGCTTGGCACTTGCAGTTCCAAAGAAAATTTTCTAAAATACATTGTGTGATCCACCTCCTAAATTCCGGGGATTTTTTGTATTAAAAGGCAAATAAAAACCCTTAAAATAATGAAAAAGTTTGGAAAAATAATATATATCTTATTACATAGATTAATAAAACAAAGTGCAACATTAAAGCTTATTTTATTATGTCATAAATATGTTAATACATCCATTATTTATTTATAAAATTTTGCAGACAGCAACTTAGTGCTTTAATTTACTGTACAAATAACCACACAAACATATTGCGTCTTAGTTCTTGTTGGAAAACTATACATATGCCGACACCTTTTTAGATGGTTTGCCATTAAGTTACATAAAAAAAGGCGTTCAAAATTTTTGTTTGAATGAATCCTGTAATAGTTACAAAATCTCGTTGTCTTCAAAAGATCCGATCGGGCTAAAATTTGGTATCTAGAGTTTCCATAGGGCTGCCCCGAGGGGTTTTTGGAATTGGATATCTAACCCTAAAATTAAGGGTGGTTTACTGAAGGGCAAAAAGAGAAAAAGTATATTTTCTCAAAATCGGCTATAATGATTTAGATTAAATTTCATTTCTAAATATTTATAAATATTCCAAACAAAATGAATACCCTCCATATTTCAACAAAATGATTTTAAGGGTTCTGGTCTGATGCGTAAATTCTCATTTTTTATCATATCTCCGAAACTAAAGATATAAATGTACTTATCATTGCAAATATCTAGATCTATATATAATACATATATTTTATAAGAAGCATATTTTTATAAAACTAATAACGTTCAAATTATACGCCAATATATATAATTTTTAACTTTTCGAGCACAAAAGGTAAGGTATTGCAACCGTAAAAATTTTTTACCTGAAATGTTGATGGATGTTGACGTCTCTTTACCCCCCAGACCCTAAGAAGTGTTCTTTGCAATGACGTCTGTCTGTGTGTCTTTTTAACCCCAAAATCGGCTATAACTATTTTGATTAAAATTCATATCTAGGTGTTGATTAAGATTATAAATAAACTGGATATTATCATTTTCCCATGAAAATGGTTTTTGGGTACTTTACAGAAGCTGAAATTTCCATCTACGCAGCTATTTGAGATATTAAATAATTTATCATTGCAAAATTGTAGTACTATTAAAATTAAAAACGTTTATATGAAATGTATATTTTTTTAAATCCAACAGTTTATTAGATATTGGCAAACATATTAATACAATTTTGTGATATTTAGCTGTAAAGAGATACTACTCAAATTTTAGCGCAATAATTCTCCTATGCCATAGAGTAGTTAAATATAAGTAAGTCTCTATGTAATTTTTCCTTAAACCTCTTAGGAGAAATGTTTGCACAACAATGATCTATCTCCATTTTAGACTCAATAGTCAATATTTACATTTTTATTGATCAAAATATATAAATGAGCAATTTTATTGAAATTCGATGACAAGAAGATGTGCAACATCTAATAAAATGTCGAAACTTTTAACCGGAAGTCAAAATTTTAATACGAAGTTTTGACCCTTGTGGACCCAATATTGAACTTTTTTATCGTTCCAAATATACAAATTAGGACATTAATGCTTTAAAAATAAGTTTATAAAATTTAAATTCGGGACTCAAAAAATGTTTTATATAAATATAGTGCATTTTATGTTTGGGTTTGCTAGTGCTTATAATTTCGTTTCACATATATATTACGAGTTTCGAGTAAATATTTCTATTTTTAAACAATAGAGCGAGAAAGTCCATACGGGGTTCCGTACAATTTATTCTACTATTATAAGGTTTTATATGCCGGTGTACACAGTATCATTAGGGCCAACAGGCAAGAGTTCAACGTATTTTGTATATAAAAGTTATAGCTTAATTTTCAAAAGTAATGTCAGCGTTTAAAACATATATAGATTATTTCTCTATTTTAGCATTGTGTATTAGTCAGCCTAATTTCACGTTTTGTATCACAATTTAAACCAATAAAGGATTAATTTTAATCATAATTTAATATTTCTTCTAGTTAATTTTAGATACTAAAAATAACAAAGCTACTTTATATATTCCCCAGGCAAAGTACGGGTACACAAGCTAATCTATATAATAAAAGGCAAATCCACTAATGCACTTATCATCCTAAGGTAAAACCAACTAATTCTCTCATTATCCTATTTTCCCTACTCCTGAGCCTAGAGTCTTGGATTTTATTTTTAAGGCTCCTTTTATGACCTAAGCAAGAGATAAGACAGTATTTTTCTGAAGTCTGACCTTAAAGGAGTAAAAATGGGGTGTTGAAAGTTTTCAAAATTCCCTAATCTTTTGAACCTGTAGACATAAAAACCTTGAGATTTAAAATGAAAGCTCCTTTCTAGAATTGGGAGATATATTTTTTAAGGTTGTTAAAATTTCTTCCTTGAAGAAGGTAGAGAACTGCAGAAAATTATGGATCTGCGGGAAATGAGAGGCCTTTCATTATTTTTTTAATGAGGTATAAAATGAAAATTTGCAGATAGGTAGAGAGACAGTTCAAGATAAACAAATAAATCTTAAATTTTGAAGTTTCTAAGAGTGAATTGGAGAAAAGGGGACGGGGGATTCTATATTAAAAAAACTAATAGTAAACAACTATTTCTCCGTGTTTTAAGAAACTGAAATTCACTAGTTAGGTAAAAGACCACTCCAAATAAATATTAAGGGTTGCTTGACCGTGCGAAAAACGGGTCAAACGTCTAGTCAATAATAAAAACCCAATTTATAAACAATTTTGTTTTGCGTGCTTATTGTCTATTTAGACTAGCTGCGAATTTATGTACTGGGGCAGGGATGAGTAAGGTAAAATTTAAAGGAAATGCTCCCATACTTGATTGAAAAGAGAGGAGAAAACAATTTAGGAAAACCCATCTCGGTAAACCCAGCCAATAGTTTAACACCAACCACCCCATCACCTGCAAACCAAACCAGACAAGACGAGACGGGCGCCCAGGACCATGATTCTACTGGTAAGTTATCTACCATATGATTATGAAACTTAAATGATTGATCTATTTCCCAGGCCCGTCTGTGAAGAGGGTTGACTTCCACTCTAGTTGTCGAGCTCTCCTGCGAACATACAAAAAGGAAACAAAAAATGTATCTTTTTCTTGAAAACGTTCTGCCATAACAGCTGCATAAACACTGGCCTTTTCTCGAGTCCCCTACCATCCGACCTTAAAGGCGTTGCGATAACAAATTTAAAAATCGAAGGATAAATTAGCGACTATCTAGCAGTGACATAACTATTAGAATACACACCCGCCTCGGTGGCGTAGTTGGCTAACACGCTTGTCGTGTTGAGCTCTACTGCTGAAGACGGGGAGATCGAGGTTCGAACCTCGGTCGGGTAAACTCGGGGTTGTTTTTACTAAATGGTTTTACACTCTCCCTCCCCGCAAATACGGGTTCACTTCCTATGATTAAACCTTCCCAATTCCTAATCCATTAGCGTAATTAGTACTTAAAGCGTTTAATCCGAACGGGTAGTAAGACGCGGTGTTAAATATTATTATTATTATTATTAGAATACACAAATTCTGGTGATATAGCTCGGTGAAATACGATGCTTACTAATCAATATGTTTCGGTAACAGGGTATATATTGTTTATTTGTTCTATCTGGTGAACTGTTATTTATATAACTAGGTATATTAGTTAATTTAACTTATTTTATGATTTTGCTTAGTAAATATGGCGTTGTTAATACATTGCATTTTCTTGTGCACTCTTTGTGAGCAAGGTAATAATTTGTATCGAATATATATTTTATTCTAATATTACTTACCTACGCTCCTCCTCCTTTATTTTTTACATTTAAAATCTTCATTCTTTTCTGGTTATTTAGAGTTGGATTTTTCTTTCTTGCCAATCAGTTTTCTTCCACATAGAAAATAAGTTATTTCTATTAGTATTGGAAATTAAAACCCCTACTTCCCACTTCCCCTAATTTAAACATCTCTTAGCTAAATATTTTGAATTTTTGGATGAGTATGGTTATCTGAAGCCATCCTACATGCCCGCCAAATTTAAAGGTCCAACCACACCTTTTTTTTCAGTTTATTGGACTACACCCCCTCATCCTGTTTCCCAAAGTCCCAATTAAAAATGTAACATTCTAAGCTCTTAATATTTATTTGGAGGAGTCTTTTTACCTTCGTGATAAATTTCAGTTTTCTAGAATATTAGGAAGTAGTTTTTTTGCTATTAGTTTTTGTCGTAAGTTTGTTTGAATATTGTTACATTATTCTTTTTTATATGTGTTGGGCTACTTTCAATATTTCACTCACTCTAACTAATATATTATCCAATATTCTTTACTAAATCCTTAATTTTAACTTTACAGTTCCATGAATATGGTACGTAAAATCGAGTACCGAAACATGTCGGATAACTAAGGTTCCAGTAATCTCCATCATACACTGGAACAATGAAAGAAGTAACGGGAACAAAAATCTCATATAACATTTATATAGGTTTTTTTTAATGAAAAATAGGGTTGAATATTTTAAGAAAGTTATTTGAATACGGCAACTTTTAAAATCCAAGCAATCACCAACTTTTGAATAGATATGTTTTAACTTCTTGTTTTAATATGTTTTATTTTAACTTTATTATGTCATGTTTGTTAGTTTGACCAATTTGACTCATACTATATTAAATATAGTCAAGATAAATATTTTTGAATATCAAAGTTTGTTAAAAGAAAAATAGACAAAAATGAGTATAAACAACTTGTAAAAGTGTTAATAATAACGATATTTATTCTCAATATTCAATTTATTAATTACATTTATTTTAGCTAATACCTTTGTAAATTTTTTAACGTTAATATCTAAGTCTTGGATTTTATTATATTTGGGCATTTATCACAGAGGGAGTTAAAATAATCCTTAAAAATTTTATGACACTCAGAAAATTACTTTTTTTAGTTTATTTTTTGCATGGAAAAGGCGTTGAAATTTGTTCCAATACTATAGTAAAATACTCGCCTCGGTGGCGTAGTTGACTAACGCGCTTGTTGTGTTGAGCTCTGAGGACGGGTAGATCGAGGTTCGAGTCTCGGTCGGGTGAACTGGGGGTGGTTTTTCCTAATTGGTTTTCCACTCTTCTCCACGCAAATGCGGTTCACTTCCTCTAATTCAAACTTCCCAATTCCTAATCCATTAGCGTAGTTAGTACTTAAAGCGTACAACCCGAACGGGTAGTAAGACGCGGTGCTTAGTAATAATAATAATAATAATAATAATAATAATAATAATATAGTAAAACAATATTTAAATCCGATATGTTTAACCTTTCCTTAATGCATTCTGTTGACGTATTTATATATAATTTTGTTTAACCTAAATAATAGAAATATGTACTTACTTGGCACAATCATTTCATTTGCCACTTCTTCCCAATTTTGGTCAACAACGTCCTTGTTATGGTATTCCTTCAAATTATTATTGTATAGTACTGGTCTTTGCTGAACAATGGCAATAAATTTTCAATATCCATGTTTCTACACTCACTAATGTTAGCCTTTTTTTGGATTTTTTTTACTAAAGCAACACACAAACAATGCAAAAATGATCACCCCAACTCAACAATTTGAAGTAGACTATCTTCATGTGGACAAAGTGCCCGGCTTTGCGCTTGCGCAATAGTCTATTTTTCACGAAACATGGGAGTAGGGAAGATATTCTTTGTTTCCACGTGTCTCACTGTGTTTCGTTGTGTGTCATCGCTTTTGTTTCGCCTTGTGTCAGTATGTGTGAGGCGACTCATTTGAAAGCATGTACAGTAGCTCCATGGCTTCTTTGGTGCTGACTGACAGCTCACAGCAATCTAGGTATACACCTAAATTTTGACTGTCAGAAGTGACAGCTGATAAAAACATATTTTAGCAGATCATCTGGTTCGGCGAGGGATACGTAATTTGGTCTGGTAGCTTTTTAAAGCTGTCAGCTGCCAGTTAGCACCAAAGAAGCCATGGAGCTACTGTAGTCAAAGTGAAATGACACACTATGAAAAATAATTACACAAAAATGTTTAGTTTCATCGTGTTTCAAAACGTTTTGTGTCAGCATGTGTGGGCCAGCTTTACATATTACAAGTGAGCTTAAGTAAGTAGTTCTTTCACAGAATGTAACTTTAGTTCAAGTAAGTAGTTGCCGTTGAGGTTGTATGTCATAGCTTATTTTAAGTAAACAGTTCCTTCAAAGGTTATAAAATTATTTTAAACAAGCACTTCACTCAAAAGTTATAAAACTATTTTCGGGCAACAGCTTACCCACAGGCTGCTGTAGCTTAAGTGTAGGCAAGCAACTCCCATACAGGTGGTAAATTATTTAAGCAAATAGCTTCCTCACATGTTATAAGTTATTTTAAGTAATCAGTTCTTTCACAGATTGTAAATGCGTCCAAGCAAGCATTTCCTTCACAAGATTTAGCTGAGTTTCCCTCCACAGGTTTTAATTTAGTCCAAACAAGCAGTTCCCCCACAGGCTATAAAATTATTCTAGGCAAGCAGTTTCCTCACAGGCTGATTGTCATTACATCGGTAAAAATATGTTTTATTTTATTTTTCATTTTAATATATATATATATATATATATATTTAAAGTGATAGTATTCAGTATTCACCGACCTTCCCCTATACCGATCAATTTATCGATATATTAGATACATTGGATTAGGGCTTGTGAATTAAAATAATTTAAACAATTTGCTCTCTATTTTAATTAACTGGATAGGTTTTTTACTCTTATTTTGAACCTGTCTGCTATTTTAAACCGTTAAATAAACATTAAAAAGTGGAAAGTGGTGAAGAATAGCATTACAGAACAGAGGCAATCGAAATACACCCGTTATATATAATCGATATATCGTAGATCTTAATATATAGCTTGCGATATATCAAATGATAAATATATCGACAAATTATGGAAAATTGCCATCCAAAATCACAGGTTGTAAATGAGTTTGATTAACAAGATTGATCCTTTTCATTTGGCGTGGAAATGCAGAGCCATGGGAACAAACGGTTATCGTCAAGAATTATTATTATTATTAATATTATTATTAGCACCGCGTCATACTACCCGTTCGGGTTATACGCACTTACGCTAATGTGTAATGGTAGGGTGATTGTGAGATGAAATGGATGACCTACAGTTTAACGTGGAATCCGAACCACGGTGGAGGCCTGGCATTCCTCACATTCACAAGATGTCTTGTCAGAGGTGAAAAGAATTTTTATTGTCTTGCAATTTTTTTTTTTTCAGAAACAGTTTGTTCCAGAATAGAAGCGTGTTGATTAAGTTATACTTTTATATACAAACCCCCTCTATAATTTTAACGGTGATCAAATATCAGTAATTTTGACATTTTTTCAATAGAAAGCTTCCGGATTCATAACAAAAAATAAGAACATGTAACACCTAATAAAAATCGATACATTATCTTAGAAGAGGTGTTAAAATATTACTATAAGAAATTCACTTGTTCTCAAGAAAATTGATATTTCCATACATATGATTTTTCCGAAATACCTGTCCAGTAGCTAGCACCATCTACGATTTCCATGATCCATCCGTTCTTGTTGGTGCGGAAGGATACTTTGGTCGTTTGTGAAGTCACGCCACGCCTTTCACCCTCCCGCCCACCATCCCACAAAATAGGTTTTAAACTTGCGCATGACAGGGCCTTAAACAAGATGTAGGTGACTCCAAGCAAATTACTTTCTTTACATGTTTTTTCACTGAGTTTAGAAGTGTCCAAGTTTAATCTCTAGTGCTTACTGCTTACTGTAACTGTATTTTAAAAACTTCCCCGTTACTCTGACCCATGCACAGTGGAATTAGACATGTCAGCTATATATCTAACTGGTAGAATTACAAAGCCTTCGATGGTGTAAAAACAACACAGGCATCTTAGAAAAGGGGAGGAAAAGAGGGTTTAGAAAAAAACAGCAATTATCTGTTTCCATTTTCTTGCTCCTTAGTTCTTGGCTTATTATAAGTTGTCGGTTAAGAAATAGCAGGTAAGAAAGAATTATTATTACTAGCACCGCGTCTTACTAACCTTTCGGGTTATACGCACTTACGCTAATGTGTGATGGTAGGGTGAATGTGAGATGAAATGAAGGACCTACGGTTTTAACGTGGAATCCGAACCACGGTGGATGCCTGGCATTCCTCACATTCACAAGATGTCTTGTCAGAGGTGAAGGAAGGGTTTGGCTATCAGATAAATCTTTGCCGGAACTGGGGAACGAACCCCGGCCGCCAGTATAGAAGTCTGACCCCTTACCCCTAGACCACCAGGTCACCCGTAAGAAAGAAGCAAGTAACATTTGAACTAAGGGGATATCTAATAGGATGCTTTCTAAATAGTTCTTATATCCATTGGCGCCGACTTCAGATACAAAAAAAATATTTTTGGGAGGTTGGAGGGCATAATTAACTGGTAACTTGTAGCGTTTTCGAAATGAGGACTTTTCACCACCTTCTTAATTTTACTTCTATTCACAAATTTTGTCCATTATTTCTGGAATTTGTGAATGATAACAAACAAGTTATATATAAACCTAGTGATAATCTATGTATGTTATTAATCACCCGAACGGTTAGTAAGACGCTGTGCTAATAATAATAGTAATAATCACGACACAACAGAACTGAGAACTGATTGGCTTGGACATTGCGCAACATAGACCATATAAGGTGGAATAAATCGGAAACTCTCATGGTGGGAATTTGAACAGTGACTTCAGCGCTTGGAGTGGTTAAAAACAAATACTATAAAGTTTCGGTGACCTGGCGGTCTAGGGGTAAGGTGTCAGACTTCTATGCTGGCGGCCGGGGTTCCATCCTCGGTCCCGGCATAGATTTATACCGTGGTTCGGATTCCACGTTAAACTGTAGGTCCTCCATTTCATCTCACAATCACCCTACCACTACACATTAGTGTAAGTGTGTACAACCCGAACGGGTAGTAAGACGCGGTGCTAATAATAATAATATAGAGTATCGACTGCGGAGTCGATACCACGATAGTACTCTATATCAGCGTTTGATTTCGAGCGCTCTGAGTTTGTGCTGCTGGCGAAGGTACACTACAACTATCTATGTGCGAATCAGACAACTTCCAAGTGTTAGTCATTTTATGAGAAAGATTCCATAAACTGTTCAAAATACAAACTATTATTAAAAACCAAGAAACACTTGTATCTTGTAAGATATTTGTCGACATATTGTTGCATACTTGAATCAAATGCATATGTGGAGAATCTTGAGGGGGTGGGGAGTGAAATTACACTAAATTTTTGGGTGGCCAAAAATCAACTAGCCCCGCTCACCTTGCACCCCCTCACCCCCTGAAGTGGGGATATAATAGATATATGACCTACTCAACTCCAAGTCAGGTTCATATTGTTTGAGACAATCTTTTCCGACATTTTAAATTAGACAATTAATCATATTAACGACGATGTTACCCGCCTCGGTGGCGCAGTTAGCTGACGCGCTAGTTTCATGTTGAGGTAAATTGCCGAGCATGGGGATATCGAGGTTAGAATCTTGGTCGGGTCAACTTGAGGGGGTTTTCATTAAATTGTTTTCTACTTTTCCTTCACACAAATGCGGGGTTACTTTCTCTAAATTCGACCTTACCAATCCCTATCCCATTAGCATGGTTAGTAGTTCTAAGCGTGTAGCCCGAAAGGGTAGTAATACACGGTGCTAAAGAAAAACCAAGTTGCTTACATGGAAGATTTCAAAGCTATTTGGCTAAGCAGGTTGAATCTTAACTTTACACACCTAAGCAGGCTAAGCACTATCACACTGAGTGAGACGCTAATGTACAAAATAGAAAGAAAGGGAACAAAATTAGAAGTTCACCCTGGGAGGGTTCTTGTATGCTTGCTGATAACACTTTCTCTCTTCTTCTGACGAGCTTACACAGTCAATTTAATATTTGCGCCTTGAAAACATTAACTTACTTTAACTTTACCTTTTTCTTGTTTCCTATGTTGGATATATATATATATATATAAAAGGTTTGTGGTATCATACCTATATATATATAAAAAGGTTTGTGGTATCATACCTATATATATATATATAGGTATGATACCACAAACCTTTTTAATCTACATCCTGGCCCGAAGATTCCTACAGGCCAAGCCAGGATTTATATTTAATTAATTTTTACAAAAAACTAAAGATAAACATGATCATTTTGTGACAATATAGGGTTATTTTTAGAATTCTTTAAGAATGTATGTTCTATGTTTCAACGTTATATCTTTAAAACTCGCTGAGTGAAACGTAAATTAACTAACATGGGAAATCATATCCAGACCGGTCATGACGTCACAGGTAGGCAACGTCCTTGAGCACTTAAAAAACGGAAAAGGGTATTGAGCCTGACAAAATTATATTGGTAAGCGTTTACCAAATAAATTAAACCATCAACATAAAATTATAAGATTGAAATAAAATAATTACATTATTTTTATTCGAGGTAAAGTAATATGTTGGAGAAAATTTTTATTTAATTTTAATGGATCTTGACAAAACAAGGCACACATCACACATGATATAGTTAGTTCTCACTTTTAACATTTCTTGTGTAAAACAGAAATATGATCACCTTGGCCACGGTTCTACATAAGGTTGAAAACGATTACCATATTTGGCCCACTTTACCACCTTAAAAGTTCATACATAAACCTAAGTAGCCAAAATGTCCCTTTATAATAGATTTACCCGCACCAGTACCGAATGATCTATAGCGTTATGGGTGACCTGGCGGTCTAGGGGTAAGGTGTCAGACTTCTATGCTGGCGGCCGGGGTTCAATCCTCGGTCCCGGCACAGATTTATCTAATTACCAAACCCTTACTTCACCTCTGACAAGACATCTTGTGAATGTGGGGAATGCCGGCCCTCCACCGTGGTTCGGATTCCACGTTAAACTGTAGGTCCTCCATTTCATCTCACAATCACCCTACATTACACATTAGCGTAAGTGCGTATAGCCCGAACGGATAGTAAGACGCGGTGCTAATAATAATAATAATAATAATATAGCGTTATGCCCGTGTTAGATTGGCCTACTGATGATGGGAAGATCAGTGTTCGAATCCCAGTTGGGTCTGGTGAGGATGGTTTTTTCTAAAAGTTTTCCCACGATTCTTCCGTGCATATATGCAGGAATACTACCTCTAAAATGCTTCCTTCCTCACCCATTATCATATAATATGCGTTTAACCTGAACAGGTAGTAAGAAGTGGCGATGAAAAAAATTAGAATATTTATTTTATCACCTTTAATCAGTGGTGATATCATAGAATAAATAAAATCTTAAATTACAAGTAGTTTATTTAATTTATATGTCCCTACATAAGTATTGGTGGGAATGTGAAATAAATACTAGACTAGACTATATTTTTATGTTGGTGACGGGAAGATAATTTCAAATCATGGTTGTTTGTAATGAGTAATGATTATTATTATTATTTAGCACCGCGTCTTACTACCCGTTCGGATTATACGCTTAAGTACTAATTAAGCTAATGGATTAGGAATGGAGAAGGTTGAATTAAAGGGAGTGAACCCGCATTTGCGTGGAGGGAGAGTGGAAAATCATTTAGGAAAAACCACCCCCAGTTCACCCGACCGAGATTCGAACCTCGATCTCCCCGTCCTCAGAAGGCGAGCTCAACACGACTAGCGCGTTAGCCAACTACGCCACCGAGGCGGGTAGTAATGACTGTTGAGTATGTTTATTCATCACTGACCCTCCACGCAAACATGATACACTACCTATTAATCCCACCCTATCCATCTCTACCCTATAAGGGTAATTTAAACGTTTATAGCACAGACGGGTAAGTAATAAGACGCGGTGGAGAAATTAAACGTAGACGAGATTTTTGCATGAATTTTAAACGATTCTACTCTCATTAATAGTGAAGCAAAGTTATGATCACAATACTTGTGTATTTGACGATAGCAAGATTAAACCTTTATAATAGGCCCTATTATTTAAGTAATCTAAATTTGCCTATTCCTGCTTTAAATTTCCTTCTTAAATTAGGTAAATTAATGTTATGACACATGCTTTTTGATAGCCTTTGCTCTATTAAGTTATAGTTTGGCACAACAATTTCACAAAATGTTTACTAGTGAGTTAGCCTTAAATGATTTTTAGCCAAAAAAAAACAGTACACTTTTCTTAGCAACATGTCTTCTTATTATTATATGGCAGGTTATACACGCGTAATAATGGCGAAGATATATGGGGGATGAGTAAGGTTTAATTCAATGAAAGTGCACACGCATTTTCTTTGAGTAAGACTGTAAAACCATTTAGTAAAAACAACCCTATGTAAGGCCGACTGGAATTCGAACCCGGTTCTCCCTGTCATCGTCAGTTCAGTCTATTGCGAGAGTGACGCCTTGGAGCAATCTGTGCACTACCCATGACCCTTAACCTCACCCTCTTAGGCCCGCGAGAGGTCAACGTAATTTAAATATGTGTTCGGGAATCCACCCATAACATCAAATTTTCTTGTTTTGCATCATCCGTTTATTTGTAATAGATTTAATTTATAATCGTAATAATAGAATTCAATGTGAATGAAAATTAATAAAAACTAATAGAAAAATTTAATAAAAAATTTAAACTCTTAAAAGTAAAAAAGAACGAAAGAAAGATATACACAATTATAGATATAATAAGTATTGATCTAAGATTTATAATTATTGTATCATTGTTTATATCTTCCCTATCGTTCTTTTTGACTTTTATGAGTTCCAATTTTTTATTAATTTTTTTTTACTAATTTTTATTAATTTTCATTAACATTTAATTCTATAATTACGACTAAATATTGTTTCCTTATTAAATTTCATTATGTTTTTTTAATAATTAATTTTTGATTATATATATCGACATAACAAATTGAATAACAACACGTTTGTGAATTCCACAGCTAAGCCTAAGCAATTTGGATTACAAAACACACGAACGAGCCAGTTTTCATGACAGCCGATTGTACCGCGGTGCACTATCCAGTTTAGTGCTCACACATACAGCGGCCCATTTAGGTTTTATCTTTTGTATAAACATGTGCGTTATTTCAAATAAATAATGTTAGTGCAGATGTGTGTTGATTTTTTAAAACAACTTCCTTACAAATTAAAATTTTGGAATCTAATGGCTATCGCATCGGTGACCTTAAACTTTTTCTAGGCACGACTTTTTTTTAATCAATAGCCTACCAGAGCTATAGCCCGATTCTAGTATGAAAAACATTTTTTATAAAATACCAAAATAAATCTTTGGGGTAAAAATGATAGTATTTTATTTAAGTATTAATGTTATTTTATGGGAGTTGTTAATATGTATCAATAGATAAAGGTGTAAATCACCTTACTTGAGGTATGAATACATAAACGCAGTTTTACTAACGTTTGTGACGGTCAGTTACGGTTTTCCCTATCAGAATCCTACCAGAGTCTGAGAATAGCTGTATAAGTTTTTAATGTACAGTATCTCATAAATACACTTTTCAAATATCATTTTTAACGATAACTTATAGACATATTGGTAAAATTAGGATAAGAGGGAAAAGTTGGGCGGGTTGGTTGGTGAAGTGGGAGGGGGGTATGGGGGGAATCGCCTCACGTATTGCTCAGTTAGAGTAAAAGAGGCCCTCAACACTTAAAGGGTTGTACACCCCTGCCTTATTCAGACCATTACATATTGTTATTTAACATGTAAATTACTCCTTGGATATCCATGTGAACTAAATATTTATAGTAAAGTCTTAAATATTTATAAATTCTAAAAATCCGCCATCGATAAACTACACTTAGTTCTATAAATATAATTCAAATCCCAGTTTAGCCTCGAGGCATGACCATATCTCATATAAAAATCATGTTCTAAACAAAATCCATCGATCACACCGTTTTAGCTGTAGTCCCAGGCCCTGACGTACATAGAGAACTAATAATCCTACACATTATTTCTGTTGTCAACATCCCTTTTTCTCAACTAATACAAAGCCTACAGCGATGAATAGGGTATCAGTGGATATGATCTTTTACCGACTTCTGATATAAAGTCTGTTCAGCGTAGGAATTGTTTTCTGAAAGGCCTTTTTCCCTACCAGAAATCTATTTTATAGTAGGATATTTGGTAGGAAAAAAGACCTTTCAAAGAGTAATTCCTACCGTGAATGGAGTATAGATTACTCAGGTTACGTTAAAACACAGTGTTTGTTTGAAATTTAAGATAAAAAGAAAAATATTATTATTATTATTATTATTACCGTGTCTTACTACCCGTTCGGGTTATACGCACTTACGCTAATGTGTGATGCTAGGGTGAGTGTGAGATGAAATGGAGGACCTACAATTTAACGTGGAATGCGAACCACGGTGGAGGCCTGGCATTCCCCACATTCACAAGATGTCTTGTCAGAGGTGTAGGAAGGGTTTGGTAATCAGATAAATCTTTGCCGGGACCGAGGATTGAACCCTGGCCGCCAGCATAGAAGTTTGACACCTTACCCCTAGACCACCAGGTCACCAAAAAGAAAAATCTAACAATATCTTTGTATCAATTACCGAGACTAAATTCTCTTTGCTATTTTGTATATACACTTTGCTGAGTATTTAATTTCAACCCAACAAAAGACTAAATCTTTTTGTGTGTGTGAGGAGGGAAGGGTAAGGTTGAATGTGCGAAAGTTTCTCAAGGGTTACTGGTTTAAAATTATTGTAAAACCCACTTAAGCTTATTAGAGTTTGGGTGCATTTAAAACGTTGATTACCATTATAAATCGATATCTGCAGGCCAAAATATTAACATAAGTAATAGATATGTTAGGTTTTGAAACGGTCAGTAAAATTATTTAAACTTGGAGGATCAATTTTAAATTAGTGTTATTTCTTTCAACAACAAACAAAATCCTTTTACTTCGTTTCCCGTGCTTCACGTCTTACTACCTATTTTGCATTCCCGTTTTACACTAAGAGGATGAGCGTAAGGAATATATAATGGAGAGGAAGTGTATCTGCATTTGCGTAGAGTGTGATAGATACTTTATTAAAAAGCACCTAGTTAGACCAAGATGCAATTAGAACCCTCAACTTCACTACTCCACATCAAACCAGTTGAGATGAAACGCCCTTGTCTGCGTGCCCAGTGATGAGGGGTAATCCTCTTAAAACACTTTGCTACTAAACTATGTATGTGTTTGTCTCATTGGCTACGGAACGTGGTAATGTATAATACTAGAGTATCAATACATAATATGAAAAATGTTTGTGCGATTGTGCCGTACCATTTATTTTCTTAAAACAATTTTTTTTAAAAGTGCTATGACTGACACAAATTTAAAAAGAGGATTTACTGTCATTTATATCGTTTACTGCTACTGGAAGTGGTCATAATTTATATTTTTTTTTAAATCTTGAAGACTGATTGTCAATTTGATTTCATTAGTGTTCAATTTCAAACAATAGGTCTATTGTAGTCTTTGTTTTTATAATAATAAATAATTTACTATATCATAATACATTATTCTATTAGTGAAATAACTTTAACATAATTCTCATGAGGTTGAATTTGCAATATAGTGCACGTGCTAGGAGGGTTTTCGTTTGCAAAACATGAGAAACACAGTTTCTTCTCAGATTCATTTTGACGTCACCCACCTCGGTGGCGCAGTTGGCTAACGCGCTAGTCGTGTTGAGCTCGACTGCTGTGGACGGGTAGATCGAGGTTCGAATCTCGGTCGGGTGAACTGGGGGTGGTTTTTCCTAAGTGGTTTTCCACTCTACCTCCACGCAAATGTGGGTTCACTTCCTCTAATTCAACCTTCCCAATTCCTAAACCATTAGCGTAATTAGTACTTAAAGCGTATAACCTGAACGGGTAGTAAGACGCGGTGCTAAATAATAAAAAAATATCCTAACAATGTATTTTTATGAGTATATGTTTATGTAACTCATCATTATATAGCCTATTCCACTTCCCAGTATCGTCATCCCCTTTTGGGTACAAAAAACATCTTCTAGAAGCAGTTTAGTTTCGAACATTCTTAAGTTAAATATATTTTTGTCTTGCAAGTTACGACACCGTGTTTCGCACCCATATAGAACAAACGGTAAAACTTATTGATTGTTGTATTTTGAGTTTAACATACCTTGACAGAAGGCGAGAAATGATTTCACCCCACACCAAACTAAATAAAAGCAAGATTTATATTATAGTTCTATGCTTAGTATACTACTGTCGACCAGATAATAGAGCGAAAATTAACATATAATTTGAATTAGTTAATATTACCAGACGCTTCACAGCACTTACTTTGTTAAGTGTATTAGATTGCATACGCCAAAATTATTTCTTATTTAAACCTGACCGACCCTATAGATACAAATTTAAAGGGACTAAAAAAACTTGCATTTATACATTAACTGTTTTACTCGAAACGTTTCTTTTTGATTTATAATTTAAAATGTATTTAGCATAGTTTTTTTTTATCATTTATCTACTGAATAAAAAAGTTTAATACTGAAAATAAGTAAACTAATTGTTATTTAAAGTTATATTAACACCTCTCCCTTTAAGGACCTAAAGAAAAATAACCGCTTTCTCATAAATAATTGGATTAACTTACTTTCTTTTATGGTTAAGTATCAAGATTCACTTGCACTTTAAAATAAATTAAACCACAAACCCATTCTCAACTAAATTTATTCATTCGATGAACATTTTTCAAATGATAGAAATATTATCAACTACAATTTATAAATATCTACACTAAAGTTGGTAGGTAGGTTTAGACCCCTATCCTAAGTATTAATTTTATCTGGTGACAACATGGATAACACAAAATATCATTAGTTAAATCTAAGCTATGACTAGTGGGGCCTTTAAAAAAATTATTATCAATAACTGGTAACTGACAATACATTTTAGAGTTACTAAGAAATTGCTTGAAACGCTTACTAGCATATTATTGTGTTCATTGGTTACAAGGATATATGGAATTCGAACCTTTATAAATTCCTATTTTTATTCCAAAAGTATTCGTTACATTCAAGGCCAAGTAAATGGCAAAAACTTTAATATAGGGCTCCAATTCATGAATTGTTAAGATATCAACACCTACAAAAACTTCCACAGTCTTAAAAAAAAATATTTGATAATCACTTCAATAACTTATTTTGGGTAGTTAATTTAAAAAATATTTCCTAAAATAATATTACTTTGATATCAATATTTAGCCTACTCTTCATTTAAAATAGGTACATTTGCATTAACGTGGAGAGAGGGTATGAAAATCACTATGATAAATCCCAATTATAAGAACCACCTTTCACACATCATCTTTCTGTATTGTCACTGGTAATCCATTCTACTTTGAGTGGTAACACCTTGGACCGCATGGCCACCAGTATGAGCAATATAATCCGTTTGTCAAAAATTAGTAACAAACTTCGTCCAATTAGCCTAAATACTGGTGTTCGAGACCGAAAATTTAAGTTTGTTGGATAATTGAATAGATAGGCTATAGGGCAGTCGGTCAAATTTCTTCAATCACCAAATATGTTTTAAGGCGTTTTAGGGTTTTACTAGACCTAACTTATAAGTTATATAAACAAACGTGGTTTTGGTATGTCCTATATGCTGTAGTTTGTGAAACGTGTACTTTATTTAAATTATTTTTGGATCTTCATTTCTTTGATTTCAAACACAGTTTCAATCTGGGGTCGAAGTAGATACTTTTAATATAATAATAATAATGGTCTTTATTTATCTGGCGATGTTAAGACGTTAGCCTTCTCTTCCACTTAATAAGACATATAAGCGTATAACCCGAACGGAGAGTAAGACGTGGTGCTAGATAATAATAAGACTTATAATATTACATTTATTGGAAACCAAACACATTTTAATAGATGAAATAGAGGAAAGTTCAATTAAGTAATAGGCTTTTAATAACAAATTTAGGAATTCAAAAATAATCAGTTATCTAAGGTGACCTAATGTAGTTCTAAATGTGAATCGTATTTTTTAATGACTTAAGTTTGTTACTTTTTTCTATTTTTGACATTATAGTATAATTTTCAAGCGTCGTAAGGTCAAATAGGTTTTAGTAAAAACGTGGCTAGGTCATAATTTGTATTCGATTCTTAAAAAAAAAAAAAAAAATTTACTTTT
>CABFOV010006762.1:0-10134 GCA_902141375.1 Timema poppense | reverse complement strand
AAAGTTAATGTGTACTAGAGAGCTGCACTCACCTGTACCTCGAAGCAGCGCCGGGCCGAAACTAACGTGACCACTCCTAGCCCCGCCCACCGCTCCTCACGTACACGCCCCCCTCCACCTCGCGTCACGACGGCTCATTGGCTACCGCGAATCATGGCAGGCGTGCACGTCAATCAAAGTAGGGGAAGGGAGCGGGCTGGGGACCTCGTGCCGAGGGAGGGAGCGAAGGATAGGTAGGGGAAGTGCGTGTTTTTTTTTTCCCATCGAATGTTGTGGAGGGGGGTGGGCGAGAAGAGCGGGAGCGGGTTCGGTTTTGTTCGAAAGAGTCGGCAGATGCGAGAGGTGCTCCGAACTGTGTGGAGGTATTCAAGTTAACAGTTACAGGGGCAACACACACAAAACGTGGGGGCTCTGTGGATTATCATTGTGTGAGTGAATGTGTGTGTGTATGTGTGGAGGAGGTTTTTATTCAATAGAGAGTCTCAGTGCTGTTGTGTGTGACACTAACCTTCAGTGAGCAACAACAATAAACAACTTGGGTGAATCGGCGTTATGGATATTCAATAACAACATATTTAAAAAAAAACTTGATTCGTAAATGTGAACAAGTGATTTAAATTTATTTTAAGTGACTTGATTTTTATTTATTTTTTGTTTTTTAAATTTTTCTCGAAATTTCTCGGGATGTTAACAGGTGGTTGAGCAAAGACAACAATGTTTTAATTTTGAATTCAAGTGTACGTAATCAAAGTACATACTTGAAAGGATTTCTAGTTGGTGTTTTGGAATTAACAAATATATTTTTGGTTATTTAGTGAAACTTTCTTGGTGAAATTTGAGGTGTTTGTTTTTGACATTCTCAGTGAGTGATAAAGCTCCACAGATGAACTTTATAAATCGGTAACAAGGCGAGTGGGCCCAGTGTCGAAGGCTGTTCTGCGCGTCGCCTGTGCGCGGGTGTGCGGAGAAAGAGGGTCAAAGTGTCCCTCGAGTTTTTTTAAATTTATTTTGGTGAAGATAAATCCTAAACTCCGCCAAGCTGTACTCTCCGAGGGACCCTCACGAAGATATGCTGACGATGGAGTCGGACCTGAAGGGGGGCAGCCTTCATGCCAACATGCCCCCCCATCATGCGGGAGTCGGGGTCCCCCTGGGACACTCCGGCCCACACCACCCGGTGTCGTCATACGGCGCTTTGGGACTGGTGCACGGAGGCAACGTGACTCCCGTTATGAGCAGTGTCATGACGCTGGGACAGCCGCCGCCTCCGTCTCAACACCAGCAGTTACACCAGCCTCAACACAATCTGCATAGCCATCAACAGCAACAACAGCAACATGGTGGTCAGATGAGCAACGGGCCTCATAGCCAACACGCGCAGCAGCAGCAACATGGTGGGGGTGGGAGCATGCCGCCTCACCATGGCGGCCATCCCCAGCAACCCCCGACGAACAACAATAACAACAGTAGCAAAAACCAAAACGCTGACAGGGTAAAGCGGCCCATGAACGCTTTCATGGTGTGGTCCAGAGGGCAGCGAAGGAAAATGGCCCAAGAGAATCCCAAGATGCACAATTCTGAAATCTCGAAGCGCCTGGGTGCGGAGTGGAAGCTCCTCAGCGAGTCGGAAAAACGCCCGTTCATCGACGAGGCGAAGCGACTGCGTGCCGTGCACATGAAGGAACACCCGGACTACAAATACCGACCCAGGCGAAAGACGAAGACACTCCTCAAGAAGGACAAGTACCCGCTGGGATCGGCGACGGGCTCTCTGTTGCAAGGCTCGGACGCCGCGAGTCGCAACGCGGCAGCGAGCGCCGCAGCGGCCGTCCAACAAGTCGTGGGTCGAGACATGTACCAGATGCCTAATGGTTACATGCCCAACGGCTACATGATGCACCACCACGACCCGTCAGCAGCGTACCAGCAGCACCACTCGGCCTATGGTGGCCAGATGGCCGGCTACCCCAGGTACGACATGTCACAGATGCACCACAACTCCTACATGAATGGCTCGTCCTACGGGATGTACCCCACGGGGGGCACAGTGTCAAGTGGTGCGGGGTCCCCCTACGGTAACGGGGGTGGCGGTGGCATGCAGCCGCAACAACAGTCGGGCTCACAGATGTCGCACAGCCCCAGCGGGAGCAGCATCAAGTCCGAGCCTGTGTCGCCGTCCTCCGGAGGGCTGCACACCCCCACGCCGGCACCCCCTGGGCCTGGGAGCATAACCGTCAAGAGGGAATACGTCCAGGGAGCCCAGAACCAAGGAGACCTGTGCCAGATGATCTCGATGTATCTGCCGACGGACTCCTCGGCGGCGGAAAGACACCAACAGCAGCAGCAACACCACCAGCACGCGGTGGCCGCGGCCAGGTTACACCACATGCAGTACCAGCAGCACTCGCCCGACGCCATGCCTCTCTCCCACAACATGTAAGAGGGGCGGTCCCACGCGTGCGCATCACAAGGTAGGGCTCATCAGGCGACGCTTTAAAAACAGCCTCTAAGGGGTGGCCGTGAGAGGCAAAACTTGTTACCGACCAAATATTAAATACATTAAAAAAAGAACAATTGAGAAAGATTCATAACATTTCCTTTTCAAGTTGACAGCTGATGCCACGATATTATTGGTGATAATTACCCATTTTATATTATTTTCTCGTTTCTTCATAATATTTATTGTGAACAAAAATTAAAGAATGACGTAAAACTCTTTTTTTAAATGAGCAAACTGTAAATATACGTGTATTATGCCTAAATCAATATTATTTGTTGGAATTCGATACTACGTTCGATGTGTTAGCCAATAAATTCTGTCTTTGTTTCGGAGTGCCAAATAGAGTAAGATTTCACCTCATTTTCGGAACATCTCGTGTACAGAACATTCAATATCTTGTAGGGCCTATAAATGTTTTATTTTCCCTGCTCATAAGACCATCCGATTCTATTATTTGTGATTGGAGTGAAAAAGCGTTTGTGGCGGATTTTTAAAAATTCTATTTCTTGCCCTTCTCATCTTTTAATTGGACCTCATAGTTGAGATGTATAAGCATAGTAATTAAATTGATGGCACATTCAAAGACGTTAATTTTGCGTAAACATTGCGTGTGCTTTTCCAATATTTGGTTTTATATACCGTAGCTCAATAAAAGACTTAACTCTTTTGTATGTATAAGAAAGTAAAAACTGAACGATCTAGAAAAAGAGATAAGTCTTAGTTTTTCGAATGGCGAAATATTCCTTGATCACGTCTTCTATCTGCTGTTTTTTTTTTTAGCTATGCGTGACCTGTGTAAGTGATCATGACTCGTGAAAGTGCGTATAATTTGAAGTGTTTTACAGCATTATAAACAAAGACTTATCAAACGTTTGTAAATCTTTTTTTTTTTGCCGTTTCATTTAAATATCTTTTCCTTTTCTTAAATATACATCTATATAGTTTGAAAACCTGTTCAATTATCTCTGTTTTAGGAAATCTATTTAATTCAATAACTCACCTTTTTTTTTTGTGTCTGTTCATGTTTTGCTGTGAAAAGCGTTAGTAAGTTAAGAGAGGTATCACCTAAATAATCGATACAATGTTTTTTTTACAAAACAGTTCCCCTGTAATATCCTTTAATTTATTATATTTAATAGAAATACTTTTTGTAAACATGCTCTCAAAAGTCCTTCTAAAATAATTATATATAAATTATCTCGAGAATTATTTTTTCGCTGTGTAATATTCTCTTCATCTTTTGAGTACAAACGGCTAGCCTTGAAACTTTGTTAATGTATTCTGGTCATAATAATACATTTAACATTTTAATGATTGCAGTAGGCCTAATTATCAAGCTTAATTATTTTCAATGAATTAATTTAAAGGTTGTTTTTTTGTGTGTTGAATCCCACATTAAACAAGCCTTAGTGAGTGTTCAAAATAGCTAAATAAATTTTATTTTAAAACAAAAGTTGGCTACCCCAATATTTTAAACGTTATGTAGCAAGAAGTGGGGTAATGAAGCCAGGGTAGACATATTTACTGAAAATCCCCAGCATTACCCACATGGGGTTGCATCTGAGAAATATATATAAATTATTTTTGTTTACTTTAAGATTGATTTGTGGGGGATACATAATCTGACATTAAATAATTTATTAAATTTATTATAGCTCATTTATCAGTGACACAATACGTATTTGATTAAAATACACCAAAGTAGCATATTATCGATCATCTAAAGTTGTTCTAAAAACTTATTTGATAGAATATGGTGCTAAAGGTTTTCAACAAATAAAACCTGCAAGAACTGAACTCATTATATTTACCCCTTCTTTCTTCCAGTAGATTGATTCTTAAAAGGATATCCAATAAACACTCCACCATCACATTTTTTTTTGCCTATATTAGACTATATATGCACACAATTATTTTGGTTCAAATTATTTATCTGAACAACTTTATCTAAAAGGCAACAAACACCTTAATAATTAGATTTTCGTTGTAAAGAATTTAACGCTCTTATACTGATTTGTTTTTATTTGAAGCGTCGATCATTTATTTTAACCTAAGAGCGCCATTCATTAACTTTATTTCATATTTTCTTAAAATATTTATAGTGGTAGTAGTAATATTGCGAAAGAATTGATTACTCAAAGTAATTTTATTAGTAAACGTTAAGTAGGCCCTATAATATTTATTGATAAGATTTGGTTTTACGTGTATGAAATGTAGTTCTCCCCCCATAATCATATAAACAAATATATTTTTTTTAATTTGTGAAAAATTAGATATGTTTTATGTACTACAATTCTATATAACTTCTTATTCAGGACACGTTTTATAAATAACATTTTTATAAGAATTTATTTTTCTATATAGTTTATTACAGTAAATTATGTTTTTTGTTTACCATTTATTAATTTTTGAAGCCCATGAATTAGTCAACTTCGATTTTTTTTAATATATGTTTTTGTGGTTAATTTTCTAGAAGTTGCTATTTTTTAAACTCAACCAAATCCATCTCATCGGGTTTTTAATCCACACTGGTGACCTATTAAGTTATCTGTGAATCAGACAGTTATAAATATAATGTCAAGTAATTTTTAGTTTGTATTGTACTACTTAATTTTCTAAAATAGCTTTCAGGAGCATGTAGGTATTTAAAAAGTAAATATATATTTTAGGACCAACCAAATTTCACTGACGTATTGGTCACGGAATTTATAGTTAATTTGTCGAGGAATTTATTTTAAATCAATGTAGGTATATGTATTTTGATTTTTGTGTAATTATTTAATGTCAGAAGTGTCCCGTGCTAATTCATTATGCTGGCTTTGTGTTGACATAACATATCCTTAATAGTTTTTATCCTTTCTATTCCACATTCTATCTGTATACCTGTCATTGTGAAACTCCGACCGTTCCTTTAACACGGTATTTTGTAAATATTTATTGCACCAAAAATATCTTGTTGTAAATACCAATTATACATATATAAAAAGTACATGCAGGTTTTCACCCCGTTTGAAATAAATATGAATAAATTACATATTTGAAATGGATTTGCATTAGTTTTTATTTCCGTCATTAGGTACATTAAGTAGTCTTAGATCCTTTGTTTCATAGGTGGTCATAGTATAAATTACGATTATTACTATCTCGTAGTAAATAAAAATAAATTTACGGCACTATCTTACTTTTAAATATACATTTTTTTTTATCTTTTCAGTAACATTTTAACTTTATTTTATAGGTAACTTGATTATAATGATGTGTCTATAAAATGATTTTATTAAAGGACTATCTTTAATTAATATGTGTGAGTAATTCAACGGATAGCACGCATTTAATATTCTATTTATACACTTTGACCACCTTTGAAAACTGATTGATTCTACACACCAAACAAATTGACAAACATAAATAGCTCTGAATCATTACTTAGCCTACATATAGTACAATTTATAGAATATCTGAACCACAGTTAATAAATTCAGCACTGAAATACTTGAACCAACACAGAATGTTAATAAAAAATATTAGTCGATTACTATGGTTATCTTATAGTGATTTTTAACCTGCCGGCATGCATGTCAATACTGGATGAGCCCACACTTTGACTGGATTATTTTATTATTAAATAAAACAACTATACTAAAATTATGCTATCACAACACTTTTAATATATTATAATAATCACTTAACTTTAGATATAAAGAACTAGAAGAGTGTACTCATATAGAATGTTAAAAATAAATACGTATAAAGATAACTTAACTCTCCGACTGGAACCAAGCCACAAACTATTTTTCTCTGGTTGAACATTGACCCATCGTCATCGATACAAGCAAAATAATAATTACGACAATTTTTAAGTAGCTAAACACTTAGTTTTTTTACATATGAATTTAATGGACGTGTGTGAGAAGGCTATTGTAGATAAAGTGTACCTGAATTAATTTTGAAAGTCGTTGAAGTCACAATGATTAATCAAGTTTGTAAAGACTATCCCCATTATACCCGGCAGAGATTTGAACTTCGAACTCTGTCACTGGTAATCAGTTAATGGCGAATTTGACATCTTATAGTAGACCATGCACTGGTGCGGGTAGCACTACCGCCGTGATTAACTTTAGTAACTTTAACTCTTAGCCAGACTAAGTTGTAAGAAATTATTGTTACCGATATGGCAAGCAATATTTGTTGCATTTAAATACAGAAGCATCAACTCGCAAACATATTTGAATCTTTTGCCATGGTTGGGCACACGGGAATGTCATAATCTTATTGAGAAAAAAAAGGTTTAATTTATTTCAAACTATCTCTTGAAATATATTAACACGTTGTTTCGAGGTGTTTTTTTTTTCTTTTGTAATTTTACTTTATAATTATTTAGTCAATAGAAGAAAGAAGAAAAATTGCAAAGGTTCAGATACTGAATGTTTGGCAGGCATAATTTTTCCCCAGATTGTTATCGTTGAAAATAAGATGAATAACCCAACTTTATATATTGACAATTTTACTTTACATGGGTGTAAAAACATTATTAAAAATGAGGTATTTTAAAAATCTCTTTGTAATTAAGCAGGGGGAGGGAGGTAATGCCCTTATTTTAAGTTTTTACTTGGATTTTTCCTTACAAAAGTTAAAAAAAAATGATTCATTAGATACGTTTATTTTAAATTTTCTTCACGTATTAATCTCTACAGTTCTTGGTTATTTATCAGGAATACGCCATTTGAACAGGAGTGAATAGACTTAATTTAAAACGTGTTAAAATTACATTATGCTTATGACATAAAATAATGAACGGTTGAGATTATTATGGCTAGAATTATTATATATATATTTATTTGGAAGCGCGTCTTACTACTCATTCGGGACGCTTTTCAGAAAATTAAAACAAACTTATATAAGATTACTGTTCCAATGTGTTATTTAATATGAACAAATTTTTTTGACATAAAAGTGCAAACATACTTAACTAAGCTTGCGTTCCCTTCTGCCCCACCATATCACATTTTAGTAATTAGTTTTTGAGTAATTTGGAGTTCTGTAAGTGTTGTCCCAAGCATTAATAAACCCGCTGTGGTGCTCCGCGTCTGTAAGATCGATACTTAGAAATACAAATATTTAAGACTAAATCAGTAACTACGTAAACACCCATTTTTTTACATTTGGGGTAGGCCTTTGTGTGTAAAAGCAAAATATGTGATTATTTTATGAAACTTATCTTTTTTTATGATGTTTATACATAGTTGATTTTAATAGCATATTTTGATTGACCTCACTGAAATAAAGTTAAAATACATTTTTGGCGTGTTTTTAGTCATCGAAATGTTTTTGAAAACTAATAGAAACATACGGAAATACCTCAATCTTACGAAAGCAACCTTTTAAATGTATTATTTTGCTTAATTTTATAAATCATTTATGCCCATTTCACATCCATTCCCTCTTCATGCAATCCTGGGAACATATTATAATCTACATTTTACCTTATTTTTCCTTACATCACTAGTGCAATTAATATATGCGTGCCACGAACGGTTTGTTTAACTCTAGCGTGCAAAAAAATTGTTCCGACTATTTTACAATAATTTTCTACGTCATATTTTTATGGAGCAATGTGTTTTTTTAAAATCTAATGGTGTTATAGGCTTAGCAATTTATTAGTTTTTACTTATAGCGATTGCATATCGCCTTTATAAAAGCTTATTTTGTAGATGGTCGTCGCCGTAGTCTTATATTATACTTAAAAATTATAGCCTAGGTTTTTCAAATATTTCTATTTGCGTGAATCACAACTAAATTTATTTTCCTTGTAAAATGTGTTGGACTTTCATTGTGTATGTTAAACTACACCAATTTAAATAAAAATATGTTAGTATTACAAATATTTTTTGAAGCTTTAATAAAAATTTAAAAAAATAATAATGTTCAAAGTTATAGTGTTTGTAATGTTTTTTGTGTATAAATAACTCTTTAATCTTGTTATTAATGCTTTAATATTATTTTAAAAAGATATTCAAACCATTTGTAATATATATATATATATTACAAATGGTTTGAATATCTTGTATATATATATACACACACATACTTTCTACTTTCTTATTTTGTGTATGCCTCGCATCTTATTATCCGCTTGTGCTGTACACATATTACACTAATGTGAGAGGCATGGGAAAGATATCAAACTTAGAAGAAATGTACATACATTTGCGTAGCGAGAGAAATGGAAACAATTCAGGGGGGAAATTATACCCGTCCAGGACTCTTAACTTGTCATGCAGGAATTTAACTAGACGATACACTTCTCCGTGCTTACAAATTCTGGTCAATAAATATATTGTATCCAATTCCAAATAGTATTTATTTTGTAAAGGAATTTGTTTTACTAAAATTATATTTTTATATTCATCGTAAATTATTTTTACTCAACTAGAATTTGAAAAGATTATAAGTAAACCAACTGAACCTAGAATAGTTTATCTAACCTGACCCAAAGAACAGAAATTTAAATGATTAAATCAATCTAGTCGTCGTTTGGGCAAAAACCAGTTGCCTGGGAACTACAATCGGCTTTTTTTTAACTACTCGACCAGGTGTACACTTTATTAAGAGACGAGGAAAAGGGACCGGTAGAAAAATGTGGGTAGGAGAGAGATGTTCGATTCTAATGAACGAGTTTTGAAGTGGTTAGCTTTTTAGCAAGTTCTAGTCAACATAAAGCTAACTTATGTCGGCTTCTTGTTTGAGACTTTAACATCTTCACACCTGGCTTGAAACAAACCACTGAGACTCGTGGAAAAAAACAAACTTGGACCACTACTGTAGCTACTGCATAACTTTTTAATTGTGTTTTATTATCGTTGGGCAAATATTTGGTGCGGTCATAACCTAATATTAATATTTTTGATAAATGCTTTTTGGACAAGAAATTAATAATACGTAGGTGGACCTTTGGCTTTGTGTATCCACTGGTCTATAACAAATTTAGATAGGTACCACTGGGCAAGCAGGCCAATCAAGCTCATCTAGTCGAATTTGCCGCTGACTGTTAGGTTGGGGCTTGAATCCCGGGGCAAGGTATATTGAGGTTGGTTTCACCTAAATGTTTTACCAATCTCCCTCCATGCGAATTCAGGTACAAATTATTATGTGATATGCTTTCGTCCGAAGTTTTATCCATGGTGTCCACTAAAGACTGTAAAGTACCTTTTTTAAAATTCAATATATAGACTAGCCACTAGACATTTTGTCACAAAAACTTTGAGATATGTTTTGTTACTTTTATAAAGCTGAATATTAGTTAGTAATTATTTTCGAAAATAATACCTAAAGCTTTTTTATAAGAAGAAGACTAAAAGTCAGTAAAGCCTTAAGGTACAATTTATTCTCCACAAATACTAGGAATAAAATATTTCGACTGCTTTATTTTCTTTCATAGCCCTTTCATATATTTGGTACTGATAACTTTATATCATACTCTTAAAATAATAATCACAATAAATAGAGCCAAAGCCCGATAAGAACAATTCTAAACGTATATTTATAGGCGTACCCTATCATACTAATATTATAAAGAGGAAAGATTTGATTTTTTGTTTGTTTGTTTGTTTGTAATGAATAGGCTCCGAAACTAC
>CABFOV010006761.1:20782-32566 GCA_902141375.1 Timema poppense | reverse complement strand
GGAGGGGGGAATAACGGTAAATCAAACGGATGTGGAACATCACAATACTATCTCGTGGTGTGACGTAATGGAGCGAGAAATCCCGAGGGCTACTGACAATGACAATAATTTAATAATTTCTATGATTACTTTGTGTAGAAAATTGAACTAAATCAAGCTATCTAATGAAGCAGTATTTTGTTTATTTTGGACTTTTTTTTAAATTTATCAGTGGCTCCTTTCAGGTTATATGTATATGTACTTACTACGCTAATGAGTTGAGGATGAGGAAGGTTGAATTTAAAGGGAGTGTTCCCTCATTCGGGGCGAAGAAGAGTGGATAGCAATTTAGGAAAAACCCTTTCAAGCACTGATCTCCTCGTCCTCGGCAGCCCAGTCTATTGTGAGTTTCACGCCTCATAATTACTGTAGCTTGCGTTTTCTCCCCCCTCACGTTAAACCAATCGAATGTTGAGTTTGTTCCTTTGATTTCGGTAATATTTACGTACACACACTATTTCACGAATAGTTTATTATTATTATTAGCACCGCGTCTTACTACCCGTTCGGGTTATACGCACGTTCACGAATAGTTAACTTTATTATTTTTATATTTTTAATTGGTTGAATAACTTAACAATGTTCCTTTAGGTCAAATATTAAATGAACTAATTTTATTCACAGCTCCCATTTAAACATCCAGCGATAACAAGATAAACGGCGAATTAACAACTGGCGGGCAGATTAGGTACAGCCAATCACCGCCGTGTTGCCTGTTCTAGGACGCCGGCGTGGTATGAAGATGCGAACCCGCGATACAGAGGTAATAGTTTTATAAACAGCGTGGCCAGTAATCGTCTACAACACTACTATCGACCGTAATTACAGTCCTCGAGTAAGGCGTTGACTCCGCCCTTACCCTGTTCGTTGACTTGTTGGTTTTATAGGCATTTCCTTATCGTTGAAGAGTGCTTTTTTTTTTACATGTTGAATACTGCGTCCTTAAAAGGGATGACTGGATTGGGTGCTATGAACTATACATGTCCGTGCGACACGGACAGTTCTATTAAGGGCTCAAGCAACTATTTAACCTCCTTATAAGCGAGCTATATTATAACTAACTAGAGCATGCTGTGGCAAAAACAGTTTGATTTACTTGGAAATCTGTTTCCTCTCGATGCTGAGTACGTGGATTGTATATAAATGCATCTTAGCTGATTACTGATGTAAGCATTGTCTTAACACTCAGGCCCACAGGGCTTTCAACTCGAGGGAGGGGGGTAATGATATAAGGGGGCCCACAAAAGGGAACTTTAAATTACTATAAATTTGGTGAAAATAATTATTGTAATCAAATAACTTATCTCCTGATTATTGACAATTTAGATAGTTAAATATATTTATCATAAAGTGTTATAAATTATAACTAAGCGGAGACCTGGTGGTCTAAGGGTAAGGTGTCAGACTTTTGTGCTGGCGGCCGGGGTTCAATCCTAGGTCCCGGCACAAGTTTGTCTGATTACCAAACCCTTCCTTCACCTCTGACAAGACATCTTGTGAATGTGATGAATGCCAGGTCTCCACCGTGGTTCGGATTCCACGTTAAGCTGTAGGTCCTTCATTTCATCTCACAATCACCCTACCATTACACATTAGCGTAAGTGCGTATAACCCGAACGGGTAGTAAGACACTGTGCTAATAATAATAATAATAATATAACTAAGCTATAGCATTATTTAAATTATTTTGTACGGTTTTAAATAGCGCAATTTATTTTTTATCTTCATGGAGTCAAATTGATTGACTGATGACGTTCCCAACACAAAACCGAGGTTAAAACAGTCATTATAATGTGTGATTACTAAATTAGTAATTATTTAGGACTATTAAGTATTTCTTATAACATTAAGGTGTTAGATGACTTGGAAAAGGGGGCCATAAAATAAATCTTGTCGGGGGGGCCCCAAGCTTAATCTTATACGCCACTGGATGTAAGTAAATACGTGCAAATCTTTCAGCGGTCGTGTCCTATAATATTCTCACTTTATCAATTAACTAATTAAGGTATTCAAACAACGTGAACATTTCGTGACCATTTTAGTGGCGGGATAAATTATAACGCTTGAGAGCACATTAATAATTACTTATTATATAATTAATTTGATTTCGAACAGTACTTCTAAAATTATATTGTGTGTATCAATTTGTTTTATTAGTCAAAATCATGTTTTTATACCGCAGCTTACTACCTGTTCAGGTTATATGCAAATATAATTACTCTAATGGGGTATGGATCAGGAAAGAAGCACTTTGTAGGTAATACACACACATTTGCTTGGAAGGAGTGTGGAAAAATGTTTAGGGAAAAACACCCTCATTAGAACCGATTAGGATTTGAACCACAATCTACCCGTCATCAGCAGGCCAGTCTAACACGAGAGTGACGCCTTATAACATTAGGTCAGAAATAATACTAAAGTACATTTCTACTAATGTAATCTTCGTAGGGCCTTTATCCTTTTGAATGGAGGAAAAAAACAAAATTTAAGTAGTTTGAGCAAACGTGATGGGTAGTTTGTTTTCTTTTACAAGGGAGGACAAGGATTATGTGTTGTACGCTCCAGTGAGCACGTGGTAGCGCTCATATAGTTTGGTTTACAGTTACGGTGAGGTCAGTGTTCAAATCCCAGCCGGATACACTGATCCCACTTATCCTAATGCAAATGCTGGTACATTTTATCTCAAGTCTACCTTCATAGTCTCTACCCCGTTAGTGTAATTAATATGTATGCATTTGTATAGCTCGAGTGGGTAATGAGATGCAGAGACATGTGTGTATGTGTATATACATATACTCGATTTGCTCGTTGTGGGCTCCGCCCCCAAGCCCCTAGTGTGTGTAAAATAATGTAATTCTAGCGTTGTTTTGAACATTGTTTTATTTTTACAATTTCATGATTTTAGCTATCCCATAGGTGTGTCAGAAAATTTTTAAAAATGTGTAGAAAATGTGCAAAATTTACCTAAAATCACAAAATCTAGCTCTGGTGCAATCCTTTTTTCTTATAGGTCTTAGCATTTAGCCACAAGAGGCCTTCAAAGAAAGATCCGCACTGACTTAAAAGTTGCTCCACCATTTTGAATTTTTTTTCGGGGGTTAAAAATTAAATGTTTTAACTTTTCGGAATTTTACCGTCGGCTACAGGCTAGAAGATATAATTTTGCCAAATTTCAAGTTTCTAGCTCATCTGGAAGTGAGTAAACGTTAATTTCAGTGAGTGAGTCAGCCATGTGGCTTTATAGTATAGTGACCCGCCTCGGTGGCGTAGTTGACTAACGCGCTAGTCGTATTGAGCTCGACCGCCGAGGACGGGGAGATCGAGGTTCGAATGGTTTTCCACTCTCCCTCCACGCAAATGCGGGTTCACTTCCTCTAATTCAACCTTCCCAATTCCTAATCCATTAGCGTAATTCGTACTTAAAGCTTATAACCCGAACGGGTAGTAAGACGTGGTGCTAAATAATAATAATAATAATAATAATAATATAGTATAGTGACATGAGTGCGCGTGTATGCACTCAGAGCGAGGATCTACTAACGTATCACACCCATGTTGGATTGGATTGACGATGGATCGGGATTAGAATCACGTTCGGCTGTACCGTAGGTGTTTATTTTTCAAAAATGTTTCCCACTCTCGCTCTATGCAAATAAGAGTGTATTACCTCAAAGTTTCTACCTTCCTCATACCTAACTAGCATAAACAATGTATGCGTATGCCCAAACAGGTAGACTTACTAAAACACGGTGAAACAATCATTGACTGGCTTCTAAATACGCACTAAACAAGGAAGAGACAACATTGATGGTTGATAAAAACTGCACCAGAATTCTTAATATAAAAAACATGTAAACGACAGTAATGAAAATCTATTCTCGTTGAACCAAATCTGAGCACTAGACTCGAGGGTTCGAGCCAGACCTACAGTGTGACCAGCCCTTGAGGGTTAAGTAATTAAATTCCCCACATATCAGGGTCTACGGTTTAAATTTCTGGTGGTTTTAGGTGGCTCTAGCACACAAACATTTCGTAGTTCATGTATGATAGTCAGGAGGTCGCAGGCGCAAACACCTCAACAAATTCAAGGAAACATAATGTTGGTTGATGATAACCTAAACAAACTGATTTGTAACACAATTCGACACACATGTTTTCAAATTTATTTTTTAATAAATGATTTTCTAACAAGAACAAAATATTAAATATCACGAGAATATATGTAGCCTATACTCTTCTTATTAAAATGATGCCATTTAAAGTAATTTTACGGTCGCTCAGGGCCATATTATGTAGTCTGGTTGCGCACAAGACAGATTGTCGAACATGCCTTGTATAATTTTATACAGGAACGAAATATGTTAGGGAACTAAATTATTCTATACTAGTTATTTTAAGGTTATGTCTAACTAAAAGACGAGCTTGGAGGGACAAGAAAACGATTCTTAAATTATATTTGTGATATAATTAAGAACAATATAGATTATCACGGTTGTATTGATAAAATATGTCCAGGAAACTATTATGTGGTACTTGTACGTCTTCACATTATTTTCAATAGAAATTAAGGACAAATTTTGATTAACATTTTCTTCAAGAACATTTATGGCGGCTACCGTATAATATTGTGTGTCCTAAGGCCAAAGGGAATCTAGAACCACCTTACATTCAATTCTTAACATGTTTAGATAATGATATTGAGTCATTTACATTTTGTTGAAAGGGTAGAATGTTACTTTGGGACAAACCCTTCCTAATTAGAAGCAGATGGAGTTTTGAGACTTCTATGTGACAGGTGGTGGGGGGATAAATTAATCTGTACCTATACTAACCGCAGTTAGAGTAACACCAAGGTAATATATTTCACGTCTGTCCAAGGCATAGTAATTTAGAGAACAATTCATTTGATGCCTTGTAATTACCGTTTAACAATCGTTCGGGGTTTATTTCTTTTTACTCCTAAAACAACCCGACCCGACAAATAACTCCTGACGGAGGGTTTCTCTTCATTTAGGTTGAATCCAGTATTAGAGGCCACACAGTCTTACACAATTAAGGTGATATGGAAGGGGACGCGAGAAAAAGAGTGTTTTTTGCATTTTTTATGGCAAAAATAATTAAAATATTGTTCCAGTACAAACATAGAGTTTAATTTTCTTCACATGGTGATATCTACAGTTTAATATTTGTCATGAGCATGCTGCCACTATAAATTAAGAGAAAAAGTTGTCATTAAATTCTAAAACATCCTTCACATATATTTAAAAAATTTGAGGTCACCAAGTGAATAAAATAAAATTATATATTTGTACTGTAGCAATATTTTAATTACTTTGGCAAAAAAAAAGCTTTGGCATATAAACTGCAAAAACACTTGTTTTTTCTCGCGTTCCCTTCCATTCCACCTTAAGCTCTCAGCTTTTACTAAAACAATATCGACACATACACAACACTTTCCATAATTTTCCGGCCAATGAAAAGAAGGCTTAGATAATACACAAAAATTATTTCTAGAAGAAAATTCTCAATTCAACATATAGCTGGTTCCTGACATTGTTTTACTAAAACTAGAAAAAAAATGTTCAAATCTATTTAAATTGCAATTAAAAAAAAAGTTTGTTTACTCACATCAATGGCAGAGTCAGTAACATTTTGGGCTCCTATCGTCTTTTAAAATTATCAAAGCCCCCCCCCTCCCCCCGATCTCCCATCACTCTACATATTTTGTTTATACATCTTTTTTTTTTAATCAATCATTCCTCAAATACTTATATCCTCACCTTTATATAAAAAATAAATATAAATGTTCGTATTAAAAGTATTTTATTTGCTTGTACTCTTGCCGATTATCACCAATCAAGATAATTTGGTTCACTGGCGGATATTATTTGAAAGTACATGATATATTTTGGAGCACAAATATTTACTTTTAATGGCGATGTAGTTTACTTAAACGATAGTCTGAAAATTGTCACAAAATCTACCGGTCGATCGCGATCGACTGGTGGCCGGTCCCTGGTCCAAATCAATCTTGTCCAATCCGCTGCCCCTGAGTTCGTTCTATGCAACCCACCAGATCAAATTTAAAGAATTCAAACTGTTGAAATAAACAATAAACTAGCTCTTGGAGATAGTGATAATTTTTATAAAGTTTACAAAAAACCAAGTATAATGCTACTTGTATAAAGTTTGTATTTGTTAAAAATAAATAATGATTCTATCATATTTTATTGTATTTGGGCATTAGATCTTACAAATTTCACGTATGACTCACGCCCAACTCCTTAAGGATTTATGTTGCCCCTAGTCGGGAGAAGGTTGGATCTCCACTCGGTTAAGGTCGGTTCCGCTACGCTAAGCTCAGTTATGGTCGGGTCCACTCCGCTAAGCTCAGGTATGGTCGGATCCACTCCACTAAGCTCAGCTCTGGTCGGATCCACTCCGCTAAGCTCAGGTATGGTTGGGTCCACTACGCTAAGCTCAGGTATGGTCGGGTCCACTCCGCTAAGCTCAGCTATGGTCGGGTCCACTCTGCTAAGCTCAGGTATGGTTGGGTCCACTACGCTAAGCTCAGCTATGGTCGGGTCCACTCCGCTAAGCTCAGCTATGGTCGGGTCCACTCCGCTAAGCTCAGGTATGGTCGGGTCCACTACGCTAAGCTCAGTTATGGTCGGGTCCACTCCGCTAAGCTCAGCTATGGTTGGGTCCACTACGCTAAGCTCAGGTATGGTCGTGTCCACTCCGCTAAGCTCAGGTATGGTCGTGTCCACTCCGCTAATCTCAGGTATGGTCTGGGTCCACTCCGCTAAGCTCAGTTATGGTCGGGTCCACTCCGCTAAGCTCAGGTATGGTCGGGTCCACTCCGCTAAGCTCAGCTATGGTCGGGGCCACTCCGCTAAGCTCAGCTATGGTCGGGTCCACTACGCTAAGCTCAGCTATGGTCGGGTCCACTCCGCTAAGCTCAGTTATGGTCGGGTCCACTACGCTAAGCTCAGGTATGGTCGGGTCCACTCCGCTAAGCTCAGGTATGGTCGGGTCCACTACGCTAAGCTCAGTTATGGTCGGGTCCACTCCGCTCCATACTTATATCGTGGATTGCATAGAAATATTTAAGAAGCAGTCAAAATTGATAGTTAATGCGAAACGCAAGACGTTGATTTGTTTTTCGTATGTGGGAAATTGGAAAAAATGGTAATAAGACGCGGTACTAAAAAAAATTGGAAAAATATGTGAGGCTTTTGGCACATCAAATTTCCCCTAATAGTAAATAATTTGTAACATTCCTAAACTTTTTTTCCAGACTTAACAAAATTATGGACTGTTAAGAAAACGTGCTATTCCTACAATGACACCTTAGTTGCTCTTTACAATTTTGTCATTTATTTATTTGTTTTCTCTGAACAATGTTTCTTAAATCAATCTTTGTGTTGATTCCCTATCGCTCTTCATACAAAGGTAGATGCATTTAGTTTCAATCCTACCAAAAACATACCTACCCCATTAATGTAAATAGTCGGTAGATAATAAATTGCAGTTTAGTGGAATATTCACACACTTACACTAGTGAGCTAGGTATTATAAGGTAGAATTTAGAGGAAATGTAGCCACATTTTCGTGGAAAGAGAGAGTGGAAAATAATTAAGGGTAAGCTATCCTCAATATACCCAGCCTGGGTTTGAACTTTGACTTCCCTGTGAATGACAAAACCGACTAGATTAACTTTACATTTAGTCCGCGTACCCACCGATGCGGGTAGTTAATTATTATATTCTACTTACCTTACTTCTTCTATTTAAATTTAAATAAACTATCAATTTCAAATCTATAAGCTAATAAGTGATTTCCGAAACTTTAGATCAGTTGGTAACGATTGGTTCGATTCTTGGAATGGATGAAAAATGTATAGTTGGGGAAATGAGGGTTTCTCCTTCCACAGTGATGAATTAACGGCTGAATGTTGTGTCTGTTCTATATTTAAGTTAGTTTAGAAGTCGTGTGTTGATATAATCAATCTATTCAGAAATTGCACGTTAAATATCTCAAATAAATGAAAAATGTAAATAATAAAGTAAACCAGATCGAAATGGAGCTTGGTCAGCAAGTAAGCTTTATGTTCCATTTATATGTACATTACGTCTTAATACCTGTCATTATTAAATTTCAATAATCTTAATAACCCCACAATTGGTCCTGACATGTTTCCATCCATGTGGAGCAGCGCTCAATCTTTAATCCTTCAGCTGGTTATCGTCCACCCACGCCATCTGGGAGAAAGATATGTCCTAAAAGTGCTGTTGTCTCACATTGCTTTTGGCACTGAATTTCTAAGGGCGAGTGAGAAAGAGTTAACAAATCTTGCTGGAAGCTTTAAAGGAATACCATATGTTATTTAGAACCGCGTCTTACTAACCGTTCGGGTTGTACGTACTTACGCTAATATGTAATGGTAGGGTGATTGTGAGATGAAATGTAGGACCTACAGTTTAACGTGGGATCCGAACCTCGGTGGAGGCCTGACATTTCACACATTTATAAGTTGTGATTAATACACTTCTTGCCAGAGGTGAAGGAAAGGTTTGGAAATTAGATAAACCTGTGCCGGGACCGAGGGTTGAACCCCGGACCCCCAGCACAGAAGTATGAAACCTTACCCCTAGACCACCAGGTCACCAGTACTATATACCTCCTAAACATGTTTTACATGCCACAGCCTACATTGGACCGACGGCATTACTTTACCTACGAAGGAAGTTGCGCTACGGATTTTCATCGCTCGGTGAAAGTCCGTAGACCTCGACTGGGTTAGAACTCTCAAACATCAGGTAGTGATGCGAGAACTTTACCCCAAGACCATTGAGGCCGTAAAATAATCTTATAGATATGAAAAAGGGTCAAATAATATAGAGTAAATGCACACGCATACACGTGTAGGAAGCGTTTAGAACTATTTAGGTAAAAACAATATGCTCACCCAACCAGGATACAATCCTAGACCTTCACGTTACCAAAAAAACTATACAAGACGCGATGGGTGTAGTTTTAATAGCATTGTAAACTTGAATATGAGTCTCATAGCCTTTACCTTCACTAGAACATATTTACTGAAAAGGTTATTTGGCTATCACACTAATTTTATATAAATATAAATAACGCTCTTATAGATCACACAGAATGGCCCGTGGCGACAATTTGATAGAAACCTTTTGACCCTTAGTTTGAAAATTATACCTTTATCAATTTTATTTTGTTAACCCTGTCTAGAACGAATTGTAATGATCCATTACTTGTCCTTTTAGAAAGTTCACATGCCCGAAAGGAAGAATTTATATGCTTCAAATCACCTAAAATTCCAAGTACAATGCAGTGATGTCCTATTTAATATTGTTTCTGAACTCATCAAATTATAATATTAAATTTTAGAACAATTCTCCACCAATAAACATCCTTTCAAGCTATTGGATTTGTTTACACCAAAATTTGTTTCTTAAAGAGCTCTGCAGGCCTTACTTCTTATCAACCTATTTTTAAAATGGGTACAAGTGAATATTGATGTAGCCTAAATAATAATAATAATAATAATAATAAACGATGATGATGATGATAATAATATATAAGCAAAGAATATTAAAATAATTGGATCGAGAACTATATTTATTATAGGTATATCATCAATTAGTCAAATTGTGGTACTGTATAAGGCATTCGTCACGCATTTCACTTTAGCGTCGCTGTATGGGAGGTTATTGTTCGAATTCAGGCTAGATGCATTGGAGTGGGCCCCCAAACGTTATTTTCCCGCTAGTTTTCTTATGCTTCCTCCATACTAATGTTGGCCCAGTTCTTCTAAATTTCCCTATTCATCCTTACCCATTAAATAAACCCGTTTGTAACACTGTTGTGGAAAATCTAAGGATATTAAAGAAATTAGCGTATATAAGATATTTACAGTTCAACTGTCTCAACCAAAGGGTAATATTTAAAAATTGAAATTAGTTATACTTAAATTATCGCGTTATATAAAATATAACATTGTGTTGTTTTAATGGTAGTTTTTTCTTGGCATCCTTTGATAATTGTGACTATTTGTTGATGTAGTTGCTTTCAGATATGTCTAGGCACTTCTTAATTTTATACAAAAATCAAAGTAATACTGTCAGGAAAATGAGAAAAAAATTTTTTTTATGATTATCGTGATGATTGGCAATGTTTTGTTTTCATCTGTTCTTGAATATTGGGTTTGATGTTTGATAAAGCACACCGCAAATCGCTTTACACTTCAAAGTCGAAAGCACTGTTTAGTTTTTACGAGAGTCACGAGTTGAAGCCTCGGTTGAGTTGCACGTGGCCGCAATGATAACTTAGGGCAGCATCTTTCAAACCATGCTCCACTGAACTCTTGGGATCCGACAAATTATCTCAGGATTCGAGAGACAATTTAATAATATTCTTTATTTGTTTCTCACACTATAAAATAGTATCAGTAGTTGGGATCACCGTTTTTGTTTTCAAATCTGAATAATGGACATTTGCCAAAGATGTAGATTGATTTTGTGGGATTTTTTGTTTTCCATTTCAGACTTTACAACTTGTAAGCTTTAACTGTTGTATGTTCATAATGTGAGTGTAAAAAATGTTATAAGGGCTCCAGCGTGTAATTTTTTCTGGTGCTAGGGCTCCTTGGCTTTAAAAAGTTTGAGAAGCTCTGTCTCAGGGAGAGGGTAGAGGGGATAATTGGGGGATGAAGCTGAAGCTTGGGAGAGTGAAAATAAACACGTGCATGTACACTTTCGGCTGGCCATCGGATTTCTTACAACTGGTAGGCAGTGTTGCCAATACCGCAAGAATTCATTATTTTAATTACTTTGGAAAAGTGATTAAAATTTTAAAAATCTTCAATTATATATACGATTCTTAACGTTATCTCCAAATATTTGCACCCCCTCCCCCCAAGTAGAAGTTATTCATGGACCCCCCGGGTTGGGAACCGTTCTAGAAAGAAAATTTATTCCGTGGATTCTAACTAAATATTCAACTTAAGGACATTAATACAATATTAGCGCATTAAAATATCACTTTTAAAACATACCAAATTTCATTTATATTGTGATACAATTGATAAATTTGTATGTAAACATATATACACACACACACACACACACACACACACAAGTCATTCACGAGCTAAGTTTACCTGGATGACAGCTCGAAATGTTACTAGAAGTAATCCCTAATATATCACTACGCCAACAGCTGACATCTATCATTTTGGATGACTGTAATGAAAACAGATGGTAATATAGAGTATGATTTTGGTAGGAAGAACAGTAGAAGTTAGTTACTAAAGTTACTAAAACAATTTTAACATATTCATACATCAAGCCATGTTATCTGCATCTGCCACTATTGATTGATATTATTAATACCTATAAAATAACACAAATAATATGGTAAAATGTTATCACTGTTGGCCGAATTTAAATATGTTTGAATTTTATCTACTGTTCTTCCAACCAAAATCAGGGTATATTAATGGGATAGTTAACCACAGTAATTTAGGCCAATATTATTTATATATTTATTTGAGGTCGGACACAAAGTTTATTTATAGTTTTATTCCACTTAAAAAAATATTCACACCACTTTCACAAAAACTTAATGGCGACTGACGAATCCAAACCATATGATTGAACATAACGGTAAACAAGTTTTTTACAATGATGCAGACACGCAGTTGATGAAAATATT